>JAUBOD010000443.1:1952052-1968435 GCA_032353885.1 Nothura maculosa | reverse complement strand
ACTTGCTAATCAATCTATTTATCTACACTTGCTAATCAATCTATTTATTTAAGTATCTGCAGACAGTGGTAATAATTATATTAAAACAAAGGTCGAAAGCTCAGAAACAAAATGGCTATGAGGTAAAACCACCCAAGTTCTATATTTCCACAAAATAGCAGTGTCTAATTTCACACAGTATTTGAAAAGCACTGGTCCAAATATGAAGTGCTGAAAGAAGGAAACAAAAGCTCAAGTTGACCTTCAATAGACTATTATGTTCTCTAAGTTTACAATTCATCTTCTTTCATTCCAAAAGACTGTAATCATCTCCATTTCTGAAACTGAGCTTAACTTAGCTGCTTAGGGAAGTGTGGTTTTGACATACCATGATAAATATCCTGTAGAGAGCCACCTCCACAAAACTCCATGCAAATCCAGAGCTTGTCTCGTCTATAAAGGGAATAAACCAGTCATTAGCTGTCACACTTGAAAACAGCAACTGTGAAAGAAGTCGTAGGGCTCCAACATCAGGCAGGACAATGTAACAAGCTCTGTCTTAGGAAAAACACAAATCATAACCCTGAACATGATTTAATCTTTGTGATAATGCACTGCCAAAATAAGTAATTTGAGGATAGTACTTAGTGCTTATAGGAGAAATATACACAGTAGTACTAAAGTATGTGCATAATATATATTGTAAAGAGTGACACCAATATGAAACATGTTTCTACTGATAGCAGAGAGAATATAGATACTGGGTTTTTATTTCTTCCTCATTTTCACTTATCTCCCTTTTAGGGCAGACAAGGTATAAATATATATATTTTATATATATATATATATATAAAAATGTGTGTGTATATATATACACACATATATATATATATATATATATAAATACAGTCTATCCTGAAAATAAACACAAAAAGCCCTAGCAACACCTCTCAATCTAACTCCTTTCCACAGCAAATGGAGTGAAGCTCTAATGCTCTCGCCAAAGTCAGGCCCAGCGCAGCCCATGCTGTGGACAGATGTTGGCTGTGACTGCAACCTTTCCCTCAAAAATACTCATGGATATTTTCAGTAGGAAAATGCTCCCTCTCTCCAGTGGCACTGATTCAGCCTGACTCATTGTGCTCGCAGGAAAGGGTCATCTCCTGTTAAGGATAAAAAGGCGGAAAGCCTCAAAGAAATGTTAGAGCACAAAAGGCACAATTATGGTGCCTTTCCACTCAGTAGGGCACACTGAGCGAGCGTGGACAGCAGACTGAGATGGGCCTGGTGAGTCCTGGCAGTCAAATGAACAGGAGAAAGAACTACAGCATATGTGGGACCAAGGACAACCGAGGAGAAGGCTGATGATTGCTCCAAGGCTCCTGGTTTTGAGTTACCTACACTCAGGTTTTGGTATAAAAGCTGAGAAATTGCCATCCATTCAAGTGCCTCTTGAATCCTCAGCGCTTTGAAGCAGCTGGAGATCTGTTTCCTGACAGGAACGAGGTCCCTGTCGGGCGCCTTTGCAGGGCAGAGCTTACAAACCAGAGACAGGATCAACAGAGCCTGCAACTTAACACCTCCGTTAGCAGCAACGCTCAAACTGGACTCTTGGGAAAATCCATACATAAACAGGAGAAGAGCACAAGGAAGAACATGCAAAGCAGTGCTAAGCATAGGGTCAGGAGATTTTTCTTATCGTTCCTAGCAGATGCTGGCCAAAAAAGGGGTTAGGCAATGAGAAGTCTCTCAAACACAACTATTCAGTTGTCCAGACAAGAGAGCATTATAGCATTGACCAAAGAGAGGGCATCAAGCCAGAACAAGAGAGAGCTGCAGCCTTAGCATATGTGCCAGAATTAAGCTCTAAGAGCTTGATCTTGAGATCCTGAGACTGGGGGAAAGCGAGTTTTTAAAAGGAAAAGCATCAAAATGTAGATGCACTGTCCTTTCAATCCCAAAATTTTTATGGAAATAGAATTCAATGACAATTTTTGTTCACAACTTCTTTTCACATCAAGTCTTTAAAATAATCAGAAGTAACTTCTGACTAGTAGGAATAGATTGTTTAGGAAACTATGAATCATGAAAGAAAAAAAAAAGACTGATAAAAAAAAAGAAAAAAACAACTAGCAAGATAACTGGAGACTTCTGTCAATCTCTCTACTAAACAAATAACCTTTCCTGCAAAAACAAACCAAAATGGACAATTGTGCTCTAGTCAGAAGTTCATGCATTAGAAAAACAACTCAGGATAACTCCAAGAGCACAGCGAGTTCCAGCCCTTCCTTCTTCTGCCCCTCAAATACATCTCTGTAAATCAACCTGCCAAAACATCTGCAGCCATGACTTTCAGTTTGCTGAGTAAGCAAGACAAATGCCAAGCATCAGAAAAAAATGTCAGCACAGCTTCCCTGTCAGGGTTGTTATTAAAAATAAGTGAGTTTTACCACCTGACAAGCTGCGAGCAGCCAAAGAGACTAATAACTGCCCAGTTAAATGCTGGCAGAGCCTGGCTTGCCCCTTGCTGAGGCAGGGCCCCGTTGTGTGCACGTCCATGCTGGGACATGCGGGACGTGACTGAGCGCTCCAGACTGCCCAGCTCCCTGTCCCACTCCAGGCTGGGCTCAGGTGGCGTTGGGCTACTAAGCTGAGCCCACGGCCTCTTCGTGTTTGCTTCTCTCTTCATTTTTACGCTGAAGATTAACGTGCCTGTAGGAATGCTCCATACTAAACTGTGTCTGCAAAGCGCTACCGTGAGCAGGTTTTCCACGCAGCCCTTGGACATGACTGTAACATCATGATGATTCAAAACACAGGCCCTGCTGGCTTAAACTGGGCCCGTTAGCGTGTAAGAGCTGCTTTCAATGGGCAAATGCCAACAAGGGATGCAAAACAAGAGATGCAACGAATGGCCACTGGTGGAAAACACGCTTCCATTAGGCAAAGAAACCACACTCCTCGAGGCTCCCTGCTCTGCCTTCAATGCGAGATCCCCTCCACCCTGACCCTCCTCACTGGGATCTTCTCTCCCCTAACACGGTCACCAAACTTGGGGACACTCATAACACAGCCAAGACTGGTTTGCTCTGACTACACCAGCATTCAGCACTGTGTTTTTTTTAAAGGAGGAGTTTTCAGGAGGAGTCTTGCCCAAATCTAGAAGGATTTTCAAAAGGAAAAGACAAAAAGACACATATTCCAGATACAGAAGCCACCTGCTGTCAAACACAATTCCTGCTTCAAAAATCGTATCCAAAAGCCCTTCAAAAAGAGCACATTACCAGGATTTCTCATTGGCAAATATCACCTCTTTCTTCCTAGCCCTAGTCTCCACAACACCTGACCTATATTGCTGAAAAGCCTTAGGCTAAGGCAAATACCCAGTGCAGAACATTTCAGCTCGAGTTGCTGAAGTTTAGTGGGATACAGATCACGGAACTTGGCTTCTCGTCTCCAGGGATGGGGGCTCGTAACTTCGACGACATGCAGCAGTATCACATCCCACCTCTACTGTCCCCAAGCAGCTAGAATATATGTAAATAGCTGAAACAAATCAGCAGCCTCCAAAACCACATTAAACGTATCACAGGGTTTCAAAAGCTCATACAATATGACTAAAGTTATGACAGTTCTAGGTTCACAAAATATTCATTAAAACAGTGCAGTTCTCACTATTAAACAATATATCTAGTGTAAAACATGCATCAGTCTGTACGAGGGAGAACTATAACTTCAAGTGTAATTAAGAATTTGCTATCAATTTGCTCAGTATAGTGAGATAAGAGGCTGTATGGAGCTTATAGCAACTGTATGGACTTTATGCAATTGTAACAAGCAACTGTAACACCTTATAGAAGGAACTGCAAAAAAGGGCAAAACAGCTGAAATGCACATTATTACATATACTGAAGAACTATGCGGCTCAAGAGAAAAGAAGCAAGGATTAAAGAACTGAAATATGGACTTTTCTTATATTGCAAGGCAAATGCAAAGCACAGACACCAGTGGGATTCTTAAGGGCTCCGCAGTTTCCAGCTGTATGTGCTTCAATTCCAAAATGTCATTAAGATTTAATGTAGTGCTAAGCAAGGAGAGGAAAAAAGGCAAAACAAATCCCACATTTTTCCTCCTTATTTCTCCCATAAAATTCCAATTTACGTTCTCACAGACATTTTCACATGTCAACACCAGTAAAGTCAGAATGTCTTTGAGAATGTATTATGCAATGCGTACACAATTCCCAAAGTTTTGCAACTTCAAGAGAGTTTCAATTAAACAGATTTAAAAGAGATGACAGTCACCTATTTCTTTACACTTTCCATGATTCTGCTTAATTCTTCCATTTATGTATTAAACTCAAAGCTTTTCAATGCCAACTCATTTCCAAGGGAACACGACCACTTTTGTCACAGAAGGGTTTTATCAGAAGAAACCTGCTTATTTAAGAGGGACACTTCAGGAAATAAAACGGATTTAAAGATGAGTGAAAAAACACACAAGTGGATGATATAGATTTCATAAATGATGTTTTGCCTACGTCTCTTTATGGACCTCTCCTTTTCAAGGAGATAGAGGCATTTGTATATGAGCAAAAGAAACAAACTGTACCTGAGATAGCTGCCAAAATAAGCAACAATGTTTGGATGTTTACAGTCTTTCATCATAATGATTTCCTGCTGCACAACAGCAAAATCTTCTCCTGAAAAGCAGAAGGATAAACATTTTCATCATTCCAGGCCACATCCACCTCTGAACTAGACTTTCAGTATGTTTTAAAAATAGACATTCTCAATAATTAAAACTAATAATCTTCTAGATTATAAATCAATACTAATCCCCAAAGTTTTAGCAATAAGACATGGAATTCTTAAGACAGGAGATCTCATTGCAGGCCAGATGGACTTCACATCTGCTATATGTTATCTCTTATAGCATCTCCTAAAGCATTGGCCATAACTCTTCCTAAACTTTGTATTTTCCCTGAGAC
Organism: Nothura maculosa; assembly: GCA_032353885.1. NCBI lineage: Eukaryota > Metazoa > Chordata > Aves > Tinamiformes > Tinamidae > Nothura > Nothura maculosa. The sequence goes on along the minus strand of JAUBOD010000443.1, from coordinate 1,963,466 downwards.
CCCACTGTGCCCATCTGCACATACCCTGTCATTAACCTAAGTTCTTAAAAAGATGACAAACCTATTTTTGGCCAAGTGTCCAACCTACATTTTATCACCTTCCTGAGCCCAACACATTCAATGCTACAATCAATAAAACATTTGACTACTGCAACTTTTCACTACACTCAGTGAGCACAAAATTTTATAGACAGGGCAAAACTCACGTCCAGATAAAACACTGTCAGGGTAAAGCCCAGGCAAATGCCAACACTATTTACTGTCTCGGCAGATGCAGACATCATAAAAACCATGTGCAAGGAGCAAAAGAAATGGGTGTTTGAAAGGTTTGTCTTTGCTTTTTGAAACACGTGTGGAAATTTTATAGGTAAGAAAGAGAGAGGCAGTGAAAGGGTATCAAGTTACTTTGTTACTGTTATTTTTACATAAGTTCCCTGGAAGCCTGATTAGCTCCCAGACACAAGACAATCAAAACAACTAATTCTTATTAATGTAAATTACTTCATAGATAAAATCAGCATGAAAGTCTTTTTTAAAAAAGAATAAACTGAGAGACTTCTTAAACAAGCCAGAGAAACATGAAAATTCAAAGTCATCCTCCCATAATGAAATATGCCAAAAAGTCCTCTTTGGTGCACTGTTATACCTCACTTCAGCCTAATTTGAGAGCTTTGAAGACAGAAATCAAAGCTACTGACCAAAAATCTGTATACAGACAGCTTATGTTTATCATAGATATGTCAATGAAGTCCACATAAAAACACAAAACTCCACTAGAACTGGCCAAATTGTTACTCAAGAAAACATCCAAGTCTTTTATCAACACATTACCAAATTCTTTGGTCACTGTGATGATACTTTTTACCCACAGATTTGACGTTCAGATGTATTTCGTTACCCAAGCCAATTTCAAGCTGCAGGTTGCAAGGTAACGTCACAGCCAACCTACTCTCACCATCTTCTCTCTATGGTCTGGTACCACCAGAATAAAGTGCTATTATTTTTACTGCTGTTCCCTGGCCAAACCTCTACAGCCCCATTCCTCCTTTCAGTTGCACGGGTAGCCCAGCACTGTTAAGGCCATCCAAACCCTTCAGTGGCAGGAACCTCCACAAAGAAACTGCAGAAGATCTAGCCAGAATAACCCAAGACCTCAACTTCCAACTTGCATTAAAGCTACATCATGAACTTCAGATGCAAACTTTAGGAACTAAAGAGTAAAATACTGATCTGCTTTGAAAAGTAAGGGGGGTGTGGGTGTATATATACACACACAGATAATATATATAAATTATAAAATATATGTTTCTAATCACATACCAAAAATAAGCGAAAATGGAAGGAAGCAGTAACTTCTTTCCTTCTCAGGCTGTACAAACATTAAACACAAAATCTCCTATTTTAAGAGTTTTGCCCCCTCCATATTAATCTTGAAAAGAACAGCAGTGAGGTAATGAAAACGTTTGGACAGGTTCCTTCCCAAATTACAGCACTTATGCTCAGCAAGTCTGATCGTATTAATCAGGCAGCCCTTGCACACGGAGAGCTGAACCGTATGGGGATGCACTGGGTAGAAGGAGAGCACACATATGGCTCAGGCATTAATCCAGCACACCGTGAAGTTCTAGCTTTAGTCCCCTGCTTCACCCATCATTTCACCTGTCCTACTTGATACTTCTCCTGCCGTGCTTTCTCCAGCCAACTTCTATCTCCCTCGTTTTCTTTGTTCTGTACATTTTTGCATTATATTGGTTGAAATGGCAGTACTTATAAAATTACATTTTTCTTGCTTGCTTATTGCTCCCCCCCCACTTTTTTAAAAAGAGCAATATCAATACTTTGACCTACACTAAAAAAAGACAACAATCATCTCTTTTTCCAAAAACATTCACTGCAAACTCAGATGATTTCGTAAAAGCACGTTTTAAACACAAAAATACTTTGTTTCAGTAACTTTATTTCACAAGAAAAACACTTACCTGGTTCTAGTTTTATTACTTTAATGGCTGCTAGCTCACTCGTGTTAACATTTCGGGCCTACAAAAAGAAACACACAAAAAAAAACAAAACATAGAAATCAACTCTACAATTTTAACTTGAAATTCGCTGCCAATGCAAGAATGAAAGAGGACCCCAAGATGCACAAGGATCCAAAACAGTGACTTAAAACAAACAAACAAAACAGTCTGAGGATGAGGCAATATATTAAAATATCCTGCACATTTCTTTTATATAATATTTTTCTTCTAAATACCTCAAGCATACATTGTTGTCCTTGTAGTATAAATTTTCATTAGATATGGACTGTTACTGAGTTTTGTTAGATGCAAAACATTTGTTTAAAATAATCCATATCTTTGCTTAATGACAGCAAGTCGAATAGGAAGAATTCTGTGGCTAACATGCTCCCCGCTCCAATATTTAACAAAAGTCTTTTTGCCTGCTTTATTTTTATTGTGGACATTTCTGAAAGGAAAAAAAGAAAAAAAAGGAGATAGGATATTTTCACAGGTAACACTCTTCCCACAAAACACCCTGCACTGTTTTTATTTTCTAAAAATAAAGCATGTTATCTCACAAAAATACTAAGCAACTAAATCATACCAAGATCTCAAGCCTTTGAGCATGCTCAATGTGGCAGCAACACTTTGCTGGCACCTGCTAGTCCTCAACTACCCCAGTCCTTGTTGATGTTATAACCTGCACACTAAAATCTGTAACCATCTGAGCCCGGAATATTGCTTGCCAGGGAATTATAACAAACATGAATCCCAAAAGAGCAGGGCCCTTTGAGCATCAGGGGTTCTCCTCAGCAGTTTGTGACTGCTTCTAGTGATGGAGACAATATCTTTCTAATGCTCTCTGCAAACAAAAGGGCAACACATTTTCAGTTCATTTTAGTTCCTGCGCCGTGACCCTGCTTTCCTCCCCTTCTGCAAGGGTGCTAAACAAACAAGCCACCAAAGGAGTGAAAAGGAGGCATTACAAAAGCTTGTTCCTCGTGTAAGCAGCAATGCAGTCTCAGCAGCACTGTGGCCTCAGCAGCCATCACTACAGCTTCACTGCACACTACCTGGAGCAGCACCACGCTGAAAGGTACGTCCTGCTACGTGGCCTGCCAAGGGAGCCAAGTTCTTACAAAAAAACATTAAGAAACAACACAAAAATGTGACAACAATAATTTCTCTTTTCAGATCTGACTACCAACCAGCATTTCTCCCATATATGCAGGGCAGTTCTGTGCCCCCTGCACCCAGCCACGAGAAGAGGGTAACGAAGCTGCTCTGCAGCTCCCAAGTGGCAGCTCCTGAACGCTGCTCCTTCACTGCCTTTCCCTTCCCTGCTGGGGATCCTGCAGCCACCACTGCGCCATGCTGGACCACTGCAAAGAGACTGCAAAGACTGCAGGTCCCATTTCACAACCATGTTCACATGGAAGAGCAGTGCTGCTGAATTATTACAAAATTATTATAAAGCTGAATGATGCAGATCATTAGCCGCCTGCTGCACTGCTAATGATCTCACTTTTAAAAGTCACTCAAGAGCTGATGGCTTGGATGACAGAAATGGGCAATGTACATTTTATATTGACTTTTTTATTATTAAAGAGAACTGATTTACAGGACTATTTTGAAAGAGTGTTGGACTCACCAAATGCTATATGGTACCAATTTATAACACAGCAGCTTGAGAGATGGCTCTGGAACTGGGGGGGGGAGGAAGCAAGACAGAAACCAAAATGCTACGAAAAGCATCCAGTAATAAAGTCCAGAAAGAAATGCAACGTGCCTTCCCATATTTAGAGCTCTGGAAATGTCCTGCCATGACAACACTTTTCTGGAGGAGAACAGGCATTTGCAATATAACTTACAGATAGTTAAGAACAAGACCCAAAAACAATTAGGAACAATTTAGAGAATCCTAAAAAGTTAAGAGATTAAAGTGAACTTGATCGATGGTGGAGGAAAAAAAAAAGAAAAAGAAAAAAAAGAACAGCAAGAACCTGAGTCTCTTTTACCCGCATGAGAGAACCAGGGTAGCACGAGAGGAGAAGGCATCACCTGAACATGAGCTAGAGATGTTTAATTTCTCTCCCCAGCACATTCTGCTCAGGTACAAAGAAGCAGAGAAGCAAGATGCTTGTGACTCAATGTAGGCATTTATTCCTCTTCACACTGCTGGCAGTAAGGTGACTATCCAGCCAATTGCACGTACTTTGGACCAAAATCCTCAGGGGTTCAAGAAAATCAGAACAGAGGAACAAAATCTGATTTAGCTCAGGTTGCCAACGCCTTCGGGAGAGAAGACTGCCAGCTCTTACAGGCATGAACTGTTACTTAAGAAAACGACTTGAAGTAGACAGAATAAATAAGCAGCCTGCATCACATTCCATTTGAGTTATCAGCATGAAAGGTGTTGTCACAAGAGCATGAATTGCCTTTACTTATCTGCGTACATCACCCTGATATCTCTTTAGTGACACGGGGGTTCCTTATAAAAACTGAAGGTAAGATACAGCTGCCAGTTATCATTAGGTCTCATCAAATAGCCTTAAAATCAGTGTTTGTGAAACGATTCCTTACCCAAGCAATGATAGATCAAGCAGCAATGGGCAATTCAGGCTTTCTCAACACATGCTGAAAATGGTGGCTGGATTTGACACACGCTTTAAGCGCACTTGTACACCTAGCCTAGGAGCAGGGTGAGGGTGCTGCCACATCCAGTCTAACCGGGGTAGATTTGCCAATTACTTGACATTTTTGAGACTAGAGAATAAATAAAGGTTAGATGGCTGAAGCATAGTTTCAAGAAATATATATATTTGGCAGGTGAAACCTACAACCAGAAGTTCTGGAGAGGCTTACACTGTCTCTGTAGGAAAATATATGTTCATTCTTGGCTTCCACTTGCACCTTAAGTGCTGTAATTACTGTCCCTTTCGATGACTGCCTGAGAGCAAAAGCCAAGAGTTTTTACTCTCAACCTTGTTTCAATGAGCAGAAGCCTGCAATCAACTCCTGAAAATGCATATTTCATAAATATTGCCCCTGCTTTGCCACCATTCCTGCAACATAACCCAAACACCATCCATTTAGAAATCAAAACTATCATACAATTCACTACACAGTAAGTGAATCACACTAATATGAATGCATTACACAGGATTTCCAAAAGCCAGGAAATGCCGACTCACCTACAAGGCCTACACCATGATGTACCAAATGCGTATGGGATTGGCACGTAACATCTATAGAATGCCTACTCTGGAAAACTGTCAGAAGATGTTCAGGCCACTGCTGGCTAAGAGAGCCAGGCTCTTCTGGAGGTCTGGACCACCATATCTTTATGGGCGAAGAACCCAATAATCTTTTAGTCAAGCTGCTGAAGCACTACCTAAGTCAACAAGACAGAACAGAATAGTTCCTAGAGTAAGTAGTAGGTCTTATATTCTAGTAGGAGGCATGATACCAAAAACCCATGGAATCACAATTTTAGAAAGGAACTCTTTGATGAAAGGGATGTTGTTAAGCAAAAGGATCCTAAATTAAGATGTCTCCTCAAAAAGACCTTAAGCATGGCATGAATTCTTTAGGAAACCACTCAATATGTCACTCAATGCAGTAAAAACACTAGGGCAAAAAACATCCACCTGTCTGGTAGACTGGAAACTTTATGCAACAATTAAAGCTGAAACACAGATTCTTCCAAACAGTCATTTGTTCTTAGTGAAGTCAACAGGAGCATGAACCGTAATCAGATATATCAAGAAAGCCAGACTGAAATGGAAATCACAAAGCACTCAACTAAGAGGCAGCAAACACTTGGGACATAATTAAAACTATCTGAGAAGCAGAGGACTCAAAAGGGCATTGATAGCTTCCTGGATCATCCTAGGAAAGAGAAGCAAGGAAGAAAAAGTATTAGGGAGGAGAGGCTGGGTCTGTACTTTGCAAAAAGAGAAAGTACTTCAAATTAACCTAGGGCTCTTCTAGCAATATGAAGCAGCAATACCAGAAACCATAGGCAAGGCTCTGAAACAAAGCTGATAGCAAAGAGAAGAACTATGAAAAGTTCCTCAGAGCTGCACAGATACTCTGAAAGTTTTAAAGAGCACAGCTGAGCTGGTGGATAATTGCAGGACTTCCCTCACTGCTCTCTGTCTTCACCTGCTACCTGGTGGAAGTGGTAACAGAAGAGCTGAAATACCTTTACAGGTATTTGCTGACACCCTTGCAGAGGACCAGGTATCTCACTAGTTATCACAACAAGCTGGACTTCAGGAAAGGGCAAAGTAAACTGAGGTGAAGATCTTCAGAAAGATCCAGCCACGCTAGATGGATGACCCGTATACCAAAGTCAACTGTTTAAAAGAGGAAATGGATCTACAGTCGCCTCAGCATATGCTTGAAACCAGCAAATCCAAAGGTATTATCATATACAGGATCAGATGGCAAACAGGAAAATTGCAGCAGTGTTACCTAGATGGTCTCCTAGTATGGAACACTGTGCAATATTTGTAACCCAAATCCCAAAGGGATGGCACGAACTACAAAAGTCGTAGGGACAAAGGATGATTCAAATGGTAAATTCAACATCCGGAGATATAAAAGTCCTTGTGCATTAGAGATGAAATAGATAGCAAGCCAAAAGAATAAAGCAACCATTTTGTTAATGGCCGAGTTGGATATTTTTAACTCTAGAGAGATTTCTTGAAACTTAGCAGGACAAAACAGCATCTCTTTTCCACCACAGAACATAATTCCCCTTTCACATTTTGCTCACCATCCTACACAAAGCAATTCTCCCTAACAGCCAAACACAGAAGGCAGAAAAAACTGTACAAGAGGAGAACCCTTGCTAGCAGGTGTCATTTAGGAGAAAACTTTATAAGAACAGAAAGTGAAATGTAAGAGTTTTTCTGATATATAACTGTAATTTAAAAATCTAAACTAGATTTTATAGTAAAGCTAAATTGCTTAAGCAGTAAATTTTATTAAGATCTGTAAAACAAACCATACAAATTAAAATACACCATGCAAAACAAAAAAACAGCTCAACTATTAATAAAAAATTTAGGAGATTTCTTTGTGCTTTGTTACAGAAACATCAGCTGCCTTAGAGTAGTTACCTGACTTCCCCATTACTTGCTTTCAGCAACCTTGAGAGGGGAAGTCTCTGGACAAGACACTAGATAATCTCCAAGCCCTTTCCAAGTCTTACGGTTATGGTGAGGACTTGGATAGAAAGATAAAAATACTAATATAATCATCCCAGTAACATAGCTTCATTGAGGGTGGGGAGATGCAAGTATCTCTTTCAAGCCATCACTGAAAGCAACACTGCGCTTGGTATTTATATCCCTGCAAGACATTAAAGCTAAGAAATCCCCATCAAGCTTCATATCCAGTGCACAAGCTGCGTGCACTGGTGCCGGTTGGAAGAGACACCTAATCGTTGCCTCCAGATGGGTGACACAGAGTAAATCACGTGTCCAAGGAAAACAAATTATATATTACCTTCCTCACAAAAAAAAATCATCACATTCTCCAAGTTTTCTTTGAAACCTGGTTTGGAGTAGGGCAGATAATTATAAAAGACTGCTTTAAGTCAAAAACTTCCACTTTAGCATGTTACTAGGTGCCAGCCAAACAGCAGAACTCTTAATAGAATCTCATCAGTCCGAGCAAAATCCTCCTTTCCTTTAGTCTCCTTAATCTAGCCCATTTCCCAGGCTTTCACTTTAAATTCGAAGATGTCCAAGTTAGAGTCTACATTTTTTTTTAAAAAAGCATATATTTTGCTTATGAAACAGGTCTATGCACTGTTTCAAATCTGCAAGTTCGATGCAGAGGATTGAGGAAATAGATGGCAGCCTACTCTGCTTGCAGCTCCTCAAAACTTTGCCAGGAAAGTAGGTTATGGAAAGGTCAGCATTCAGTAAGAATGTCAACATCAGGAGACTGTCATCTTATTAAGTCAATAACTCCCAGCAATGAGCAGAGGGGGAAAAAAAAACCCCACAGGTGCTACACAGCTCTCCCAGCTAACTGGGCAAAAGGGGTACAAAACAACAGAATTCACAGGGAGTTCACAGGGAAGAATAAGAATTCACAGGGAAGAGTCCGAGGCTTCCTAAGTACACACAGACCTCTGGGAATTGAAATTGCTGAGATTTCACTACTGAGAAGCACCATCATCACTTGGCAAATCTCAGCTTCACACATTTATTTCATCAACCACAGACCAAATCCGCTTACAGACACCAAGAAGTAGCAAAGCAAAGAGGTTTTGTTAAAAAAAAAAAAAAAAAAAAAAAAAAAAGACAAACAAAAATGACAAATTTTAGATAAAGCCATTGGCAGATCACATTTGAATGATCTATAAGACATGACTTGCATTTTAGGACATTGCAAGTAGCTTTTGTTGTTGGTTTGGGACTGATTTTTGTGCTGCTCTTCACACATACCCTGGAAAAGATCTGGCTTCAAAATAAAGCAGGCAATAATTTATCCTGAAAAAATCACGTCTTGCTTTCCCAGCAGCACCCACCGCTCACAGAACCTAACCCAAAAGCTATAAAGCGCCAGTCTCTGTCTGATTTAGAAGAGATAAATAATTCTAACAGCCTTGAATATTCATGTTCTGACATACAACATTCTAGTTCAACTGTCACTTGTAGATGGTGAACATGAACTAATTCATTCTGAGGAAAGAGAAGCCTTTTATGTCTCAAATTAAAGGAAAAAGTTGTACTGCTACTACAGCAGTACCAAGTATCAGCTACCAAAACAGCAGCGAATGGGGGGTCACAGCAAGAGCTAGAAAGTAAAACAACCCAACGAAACGCAACAGGTTTCACATGCATAGCAGCACTGCAAATGTAAATATTCACTCTATAACTAGAGCTAACAGTCTCAGCATTAAAAAGATGAATGTTGATTTGTGTACAACCAAATTGCCCACAAAACCCTTGAAAACAAATCTCAAAATGATATAAGAAATTGCTCAAAAATCCTATCACCCAAATCAATAGGCCCCTTCCAAACTGCACCAGCAATAAGCTAAAGATACCAAGCAGCAAGAGGCTGAAGATATTAAGGTAACAGTTAGCAGAAAACGAGCAAGAAACATGAAGCAAATAAACGTAGATAATTTTTAAAAAGCAAATATTTAAAGAGGCAAAATGGGGAGAAAAAAAGATGACTAGGGAAAACTTTCCAGCGAGCTCATTATTTAAGCAGGAAGAAAGCACCCTGAGAGCTCAACAAAAGGACTGAAGCCCTGAAACTTGCAGAGCATTTGCGCGAGCTCAGGTTAAACCAAAACCATCCCAGGGAGGAGCGCACATCCAGGTGCAGGCCGAGGTGGCTCCAGCACCGCTTCCAGGCGGGGAACACCTCCCCAGCTCTCACCTACACCTCCCTAGGTCTCCCCTACCGCCACAACCTGCCCGGTTTGGCACGGGCTGCCATGGCAGGTGCTGACACTCGCAAGGCACCCAGATCTCCAACAACCCTGGGCCCTGTTTGGGGCCCAGCGCGCGGGGAAGAACGCGGTGCCGGGGGTGCCACCCCGCGCCCCCCGGGCAGCAGAGCGGCGCAGGGAAGGGCCCCGGCGCTGCGGAGCCGCAGGCAGGTGTGGCGGGGGCAGCCCGGGCCGCGCTCCCGCCCCGCTCCTCCCCGGGCAGGCCCGGCGCAGGCTGCGGCCTCCATAACGGCCCCCGTCACTGCGCCCCGGCCCGGGGGGGCGGCGGGAGGGGTGCACCGCGCTGCCTGGCAACGGGAAGAGCCCCCGTGGGGGTCGCTTGGCAACAGGGACATTCCCCCCACACTCCCCCCCCCCGCCCCCCAGGCAGAGTTTGAGGGGCGACCTCGTTGCGCGGCAACGGGAAGAGCCCACCCAGGGCGGCGGGGAGGGGCCGCTGCGCAGGACCCCGCCGCCGCCGCGGGGCCGCTACCTTGTAGACGTCGCCGTAGGTGCCGCTGCCGATGCGCTGGATGAGCTCGAAGTCCTCCTGGGGGTTGCGCCGGGACAGGTCGCACACCCGCCCGCCGCCGCCGCCGCTCATGGTGCCGGGGGAGGCCGCGCTCGGCCGCGGCCCCCGGGGCGGGCGGGCGCAGCTCGGGGGTGGGGGGGGAGGGGGCGAGGAGAGGCGGGAGAAGGGAGGGAACCCGACACCGGAGCGCTCACCGCCTCCCCCCGGTCCGCTCGGGCAACATGGCGCCGCCCAACTGCGCAGGCGCGCGCCGCCCCGCTCCCCCCCACCCCGCCCCGCGCCCCGCGCGCCGCGACTGCGCGTGACGGCACCGGGGGGGGGGTGTTGTGCGCATGCGCGCAGCGCCTGCCGCCGCGCGCGCCCCGCGCTGAGGGAGCCGCGCGTAACCGCCGCGCTGCCCCGTCCAGCGGCACCGGCACCCGGCCGGGAGCAGCGGCAGCTGCCGCGAAAGGAAACGCCAGGGAACTGTGAGCTCCGGAAAGGCCACAGGACATCCTGCTGGAGAGCGCTGATAGCCCCGGCGCTGCCCGCGCCTGCCTTTCTTGCCCGTGCTTTTATTGCCTCGGAGGGGAAATGGTTTACGTTGGCTCCCAGTTCATGCTCCTGCCTGCTGCTGCGGAGATGGGAATTGATATGAATGGAGCAAGCAGGATATTTTTCCCCTTTTAAATCCCACTTTCTGTCCACAGCAGCTGCTCGTGCTTCCTCTATTCGTGTAAACAACTATGGGTTTCTCAGGTCAAGCCTGTAACTTCCCTGTAGCAAGAGCCACATGAAGAGCCCCTCTACCTCTAGAAACCCATCCCAGGGGCAGCTTCTCCCCCGATCCATGGGATGGCTTGTGCCGCTTCCTCCTCCACCTCCTGTTGAGGAGATGCAGCTGCAGAGGGATGATCTAAGAGCCCTTTCCCAAACACCGTTGGGGACAGGTCCAGCCCTCATGGAAAGCTGCACCTGGCAGCAAAACCTCACTGCAACTTCAGGCAAACAGCCAGGATGCAGCTTCCTCCCGTGGTTTCAGGCTAGGGTTAATAGCTTGGCCTTGAGCTGCACCAGCACATGCTCTATTTCATACTTAAAGACAGCCCCTTGGCAAGGTAGCGCCCCCCCCATGCTCTCTGCTCTCCCCACACAGGGAGCCTGGGGCACAAGAAGTTACATAGACACGGTGACAGGACAAGGAGTAATGGGCACAAATTAAAACACAGAAAGTTCCATCTCCACGTGAGGAAGAACTTCTTCACTGTGAGAGTGACAGAGCCCTGGCACAGGCTGCCCAGGGGGGCTGTGGAGGCTCCTTCTCTGGAGATCTTCAAAACCCTCCTGGATGCAACTGGCTGCCCTGTGCTCTGGGTGTCCCTGCTGGAGCAGGAGGTTGGACTAGATGATCTCTAGAGGTCCCTTCCAACCTCAACCA
>JAUBOD010000443.1:1934806-1951952 GCA_032353885.1 Nothura maculosa | reverse complement strand
TCTGGGTGTCCCTGCTGGAGCAGGAGGTTGGACTAGATGATCTCTAGAGGTCCCTTCCAACCTCAACCATTCTGTGAGCATCTTTCCTTGAGGACTTTAGAGGCTTGGCCCTTGAAAAACACATTCACCAGCTGAAGCGTCAGGTCCCAGTTAGGTCACTGGAGGCACAGACTCTACTAGGGCAGCTCCTACCTGCTCCAGCCAAGCGCACGCCTGCTGAGGAACAGAAACACAGAGGGCAGCTCTTGCTTTGAGAGCTCCTATGGCTGACAGTGGCAATAGCTGTGACATTCTGCTGTTGTGCCCCTAGGGACCCCGAGCCTCATCCAGTCCTCTGCACCCTGCAGCCATGGAAAAGCCTTGCTGAAGCTGGACACATTGGTATTTCCATGGCCAGCTGTGGTCATGCCCCATCACTGCTGCCACTGCTTAAGTCACTTTGTTCTCTACAGCCCCAAATCCAGCTGTTCGAGGCAGGAGTCCGTTAGCAAGGAGCACTGACAGGCTCCTCTTGGCTTCAGCACAATGATGCTGAAGGGATTCACTGCTGTCAGCAACGTCTCCCCAGCCCTCCCTGCCAGCATCTTTCCATACTGGAGGAAAGGGAGAGGTGCTGCATCTGTGTGCTGCATCTGTCCTCATTCCCAAGGGACAAGCAGTCCTGAGGGTGGCCGTATACACAGAACCAGGCAGATGTTCCTGGGATGCCACAGCAAAAACTGCAGTTTGTGTTGGGCCCATGGTTGGTTGATGCAAATTGTACCCCCAGGGAAAACACACGAGGGAAAGTGTGCAAGGGTGATGCTGGTTCCAGCTGTGAGAGGTCAGGAGTCCACCCTGGTCTAGGAGTCTCCTTTGAAATCAGTCCTGAGGTCTAGGGAGAAGAGCTAAACCTTGAACTTTTAGGGCTGACTAACACAAAAGTGCAAGAATGTGGCGCTGCAGTCTTACTGCTTCTCCCTTCTCCAGCAGGAAGCTTTCCAGTGCACTTCACCATTGTGCATTGTGTTTTGCATTAGAAGAAAACCACCTTTACCTTCTTCAGACAGGTAACGCAGATAATCTGGAGACAGCACCAGTTGGTGCTGCCATTTCCTCTAAGACCAAGGGTAGGCAAAAAAATTGCCTCACACAGGGGACAGCAATGCCTGCAAGGACACGGCCTGACACATCCTCACTACATTTGCTGAATGGGGGCTCTTCTCTGGTATCTAGCGCTGGCACATCACGCAGCACCTGTAATCTAGTCACCTCCCTGCAGAAGAAAGGAAAGGTCGGGAGCTGAGCACATGCTGTAGAGCTGAGGAGAGTGAGGACAAGGTGACAAGGACAAGCTGTGAGGAAGGGGAGCAACTCCTGGCGCTTTGAGGGGAGACAGGGGCCATTTCCAGCTACCTGCCCTGCAAACACCCCCTCCTGCCTTCCTCTGCATTGCTCAGCGAGGCACCACTATCAAATACCGTTTCTTCCAGCCAATTCCCGGCACTTGAGCAACATGCCCCCTCAACCTGACAATCCAGCAAGACGAACGGCACCTGCCTGGTAACCAGTGGCTCTTGGGGAGGTCACTGCCACATGCTCCCCCTTTCCTGTGGAAAGGGCAGCAATGGGACACTAGTTTGCAGAGGAAGGGGCTAAGCAAGCGGGGCCCTCCCAGGCCCAACCACCAGCCGCCACCAGGAGGGCACAGTCACACCAGGAAGCATAAGTGCCACACAATAAATTCTGTTACATTTAGGCTTGCTTGTTTTAGTCACTTTTTACAAGCACATCACCTTTCCTCCCACAACCCAGGGGTCTGCAGACAGTGGGTCAAAGAGCTGTTTTGTCATCTCTGGCAAGCACCCAGCAGGAGATGTTTCAGTGGCTGATGTCAGAAACCACGCACTAAACCATGATGGCAGAACCTGTCTGCAAGGAAACTCCCCAGTATTTAGAAAGTGGGGCAAGAACATTTCTGCCTATCCAAGTTGCTTTAAATACAACTCTGGAATAAGAGAGGACAGGAAATATCCCTGTGAGCCTGCATAAACCCACAGTGCACCTGCATCCTCATTGCTGGATCTGACAGAAGCTTCCTGTGCCATTGTGCAGCTTATAACACAGCTAGGAACAATGTAGCTGTATTGATCCTGGGGGAAAAAAAAGTCACCTTTCACTTAAAGGTACTTGGAAGTCTGAAGTTATCCCTCCTGGAGTGTGCCCAGCCGTAGCCAGCTGAGCGTGCAGCTATTTCCAGGAATTGCTCCCTTCTCCCCACAGTGGAGGGCATGACTGTTGCACCGCCTGCTCTTTATTTCTTGTTTTCAGTACAGGCAGAATCAGGGTTTCCTGGGCATGGCTGCAGCAGGTTTTTTCCTAGAGGTGCATTGCAGCAGCAGGCAGCTTCTTTTGGGAGAAAGCCTCCCCCAGCACGTTGCAGGCCCCCTGTTCCCAGTGAGAGGGAACACATCTCTGCAGCAGGCTAACCACACACCAAGGTTTACCCCACTCCCCTTGGGCGGGCAGTGCACGACACCAGTGAGCAGAACACCCCTCTCCTTCTGATCTCAGCCTATCAGCCCTTACACAAAGCCAGTCACTTACCCAGGCAAGTGCAAAATCCTGTAATTGGGAAAAAAAAAAAAAAAGGTTGAAGAAATTGTGAGCCTCATGCAACACCAGAAAACAGCTAAAGTGATTACCCACTGCTTTACATTCAAGTGATCTCTTCCTTCTCCAGAATGGAAGGGGTTCCTTGCTGCAGTATTCAGTCTTTGGTATTTAACTATATGATTCCTTAAATAATAAGAAATAGAGGAGGGATACATTAAAATAAATGTGTTAGTTACAAAATCCAAGGGGAGTTAGGGAGGGAGAGAATGAGAAGAAGTAAAAATCCCAACAAAAGACACCAGCAGAAGTTTGAAGCATTCAAACTCAGGAGGATAAGCATAATACTTGTCCCAGAGAAAATATTTTGATTCATGCAGCCTATGAAGCAAATCCTTCCCCCTGCAGCCCACCTTAACAAAAAAATTAGGAGGCAGTGGCCTAAGGAAAGGCTCGCTGTGCATGGCTAATTTATCTGCCTAATGGAAAACACTGCCTGGTGAAAAATGCTTAATGAAAAGCGACCCAAGAGAGCCTAGCCTAAGAGAAGGGCGCCTGCAGCCAGCAGAGAGCAATTTAGCATTGGAGGGACGTCGGGGGAGGCTGGCAAGGCTGTGTGGGGTAGATTACATGCACAATAACCTCCCGATCAGATTACACCAAGCACACGCCAAACCATTTTTCCCGACTCCTGAGGCACGGAGTCTGGGCTCCCGCCGAGGGCGCCCTGCGTCACGGCCCTAGCTTGCTTGGTGTGATCTGCATCAGAGCTGATGGCAGGTGGAGCCTTTAGCTACCTGGCTCTGCTTGCAGGAGCAGAGCAGACATGACTAAAGTCACAGAGATTTTTATTTGCAAAGGAGCGACCAGGAAGTACTTGAGATGCAGCTCAATCACAGAGCTGGGGCTCAGTCTTGCATAACTGGGTAATATGCTAAAGCTTTATGTGCTGCCCGAGATAACTTAGATCGACAAAACTGGGAGCAAGTTATTTGATTAGTAAAGGCTTAATATTTGTTTTATTATTCACTCTATCCTACATCTCAGAATACCAATGTGATGGTTTCACTTGCAGGAATATTTTGCCCCAGATCTCTGTGTACTTAGGCATGTTCTTGCATGTTCTAGGCCCCAACTTTATACTCTTCCTGATGTGGAAGATGGGACACAGCCGGTCTGTATCTTGTTCTTGGTGCATTTGGGGACTTACAGTAGCAGCTGGGTGACTTTGTACAGCTTAGCCCTTTGTCACCAGCAGCAAGATTTTGCAGCCAAAATCCACCAAAGATGCCTCTGCCTGACAGCCCACCCATCGCCAACCCAGCTCAGTGAGGGCCAGACACCGTTTCCAGAACTCAGTGAAGAAACAGAAATGAAAAATCACATTCAGAATTCTCAGCATAAAAACATGATTCTTCAAAATCTGATGTGCCAGTCAGTCAAGCAGAACATCCTCCTCTGCTGCCCAGCAAAGAGATGGGAAAAGGAGACAGCTCTCAGAACACAGAAGAGCTGTTTCACTTCAATATGCTTTGTGCATGTAAAAGACAACAACTGTATAGGATGGCTAGAGGTGAAGGGGGGAGTCACTGAGAGAATTTAAGGCTATTTCTTTTTCCAGTGTTTGTACATGAGAAAAGAAGACATCATTGCCGCCAAATGAATGCTTCTCAGAATGACCCCTGCTTGCCCCTGGCACGCACAGTGTTTGAATTCAGCACTTTTTACCCTTGACCTCCAACACCTTTTGCACTGCACCGTCAAGGAAGGTTTTGGTATGTGCATCCCTGCTGCCCCAAAAGGCCCTTCTCTTTTCATGGTCAGTGTGCACACTTGTGTCTCTTTGTGCATCAGGAGCATATGTTTGTTGTAAAAATATTCCAACTTGATTTTCTTTCGGACTGTATAATTTCTAAGTAACCAAGGCTTCCATTCTGAGCACTTAAGCTGTACTAAAAGGATTAAGCGACTCCTACCCATTCCTGGAAGGCCTCTTAGATATAAAAAACATTAGCCTCTGTGAAGCAACCTAGTATGTAGTCAAATACCTACCTCTGTCAAAAGCATTTGTGGCAACTGAAATTTCATGGCTTGGGCTTGTCTGCAAAGCAGAGGAAGTTCAAAAACCAAGCAGTCCTTCACCCACATAGAGCTCATGTCAGTGAGAGCTGTGTGACAATGCAGCAGGCTGAGGTTAGAGCCCTAAGGAATCCATCCTCTCCAGACCAAGAAGCTACCCTTGGAAATGCAAGGGCTGAGGTGCTACAAGGCTTGGGGGAAGGAACAGCGGACAAACACCTTGTATTTTCCAACACTTAGCTAAGTGACAATTCAATTTAACCAATCACTGTAATAAGCCAGTCCATCAGATAACACAAACTGACAGGGCCAGTTGCAGTTAAGAAACTTCAGTATCACACTGATATCAGTGTATGCATCAATTCATTCAAACCCACCACCCAACCCACCTTGTCTTCAAGGCTCAGCATCCACACACTCCCTGCCAGAGCAGGCCTTGGAACCTACTGAGCACAGAGACAGACTCTCAGCAGGGCCAAGCAGCGCAGCCTGCACTGCAGAGGAGCAGAGCAGACCCTGCTGAAGAAGCAGACCACTGCAGAAGCTGTTTCAGCAATAGAGATGCATGGTTCAAGAGGAACATGAACACAGGAATAGTGAGGGAGAAGCTCAGATACAGCCTTCTATAAGCAAAGGATTGGGAAAGGGAGAAGCGGCAGGAAAGCAGTTTGATTGAAGGAGTGAAAGAGGAAAGGTAGAGGCAAGGGTTGTAGCACAGAAGTATTAGAGCTTAATGTGATAACTGTCAATTAAATGAAAGCAGAAAAATCAATAGTAACTTAGGCAAAGAAACACTGCGATGCAAAGCAGATAAAGACCCAACAGATCAATTAATTGATCTGGGAGCTGTCCAGACACCACCAGCAGGACAAATCAAAGCTAAGCACAGCTTTGGGGCCAGTCTTCCCTTTGCTTAGCAAAGTGTTTCAGCAGTTTCTCTTCAAACACTCTTCAGCTCTGCTACAGTCACCTCTTTCCTGTAGTAACCCACTTGACACAGACAGACTCTCTCCAGCCACATTTACTCTATTTGATGGGTCTCGATCCTTCGTGGATCGCTAGTCATTAAAGGGTAATCCAGCATTCCAGCATCAAAAACCTTTTTTTGAAACACACATGAAAATACAAAGAAATAAAAATGAAAAACAAAACACTCCCCACAAAGGTGACACTGACCTGGGCAGGTGGCCAACACCACAAGGGCAGAACTTCAGGCCAGAGAGATCGCGGGCAATTTAAGAACTGTGTCAAGAAAAGCCTTGTGACATTCCAGAAGACCAGGAGTTCTGCCTAGGGCTGGATAACTCAGTTTACAGGCCAGGATGGGAGATCTGTGCTGAGTTGCAGCCCTGCTGACCACAAGCCAGCAGTGCATCTCTGGCACACATCAGGCAAACCACATTCCAAGCGCATAAGGAGCCACGGAGCCAGTCTCTTACTCAGGTAAAACACCTTTTCAGGATCAAAAACAAACAAACCAGTAAACTAACGCCACCACAAACCACACAGCCCTGCAGGCACCGTTAAGCAGCACGGCCTCTGCACTAGCCATGGCAAAGGAACACACTGCCTGATTCCACCAGTTCCACCCCAGCTGCCACGCTGCAGACTCATCTGAAGTATCATCTGAAAACAATCTGCAATAACTCTTTATATAATTTTTTTCACCATTTCCTGAGCAGCTGCAGTAAAGCTTTGAGTTAGACTGCATCCCCAAAAATACCTTTTTCATATACTGAAAGAATTTAAGATCTCTCCAGCAGAGCTTTTCCATATGCCTTTTTGCAGGCAGAAGTTGCTTTCAGCTGAAAGCTTCTCCCCCCATCTTTCCCATTATATCCCTAAAGGAACATTATCAGGTAAGGGAAAACATTGCTGGCAGTAGCGATGTCTCTTCACGTTTAAACTGAAGCATAAAGGGCCTGATAGAAACATGCTTTAGCTGCAAAGAAATTATATAGAAAATAGTTTATTTCCTTTCCAACAGATCTGAATAGTAATTTCAGATGCGTCCTAGCTTTAAAATAGTACAAGACTGCAAACACCCAGCTCTCAAGAAGAGCCAGAGATACCTTACCAAAAACAGAGCTTCCTAAAAAAGTACTGCCAAAGGTGAAAATCCATTTACAATTAATATTACTAAAAGGTTTTCTAAACGCTGAAAAATAATACATATCTTCATCCTTCTCTCTCCTTCTCCTGAAAGTGAGAAGTTTTGAAAAAATCCTTATCACATCCAAGTCAGATGAGCCAACAAGTAGCATAGGGTTCAGATTTGCAGGGTTGCAGTGTTTCACCACTGTGCTGCTCTCAAATGTATCAGGATTCAAGTTGCACAGTACAAGAAAACTACTGATTCCCAGCAGTGGAGATCTTCTTGTATTTGTGTATGAAAGCATCTGTCTTTCCCAGGCTAACCCCATAGACGCCATCCAGCACCAGCGACCCAAAACACATCTGTCTGCTGCTAGGGAAGGATTCTTCAACATCAGTCACCACAGAGGAAGAATTCCCATTGACATCCGAGGTTTTCACTGTGGTAGTTTCATTCGCACCATCAGAAGCAGCTTGAGGAGACCCATGGCTTTCAAGACGCTTCATCACCTCATCCATGTCCTTACGGAGGTCGTGCCCGAGCAGCAATACAAGATTCCCTCCAACACGAAGTACTCTGGCAATTGCAGGAAAACAAAGGTTAGGGGTCCATTCCCCAGTATTCACCGATTTGTGCAGAACCCTGCATTACTGATATTTCAGATGCCTCTGATATGCAATAGAAGATTTAAGCAAGTGAAGGGTAACAGCTCGAATCAAGCCCCATCTCCAAATCTTTGTTAATTCTTCCTAAATGGGAGAACCGAGCCCTTTACTGACTTCCAAACATTTCTGACTTCAGTTCTTTCCATTTGGATAGCAGGGAAGATAGATCTAGTTTTCAAAGTCTTAATTTCAAGAATTAAGGCCAGTATCACCTTCAAACACACTTTTTTTGGGGGGGGGAGGGGGAAGAAGGGGTGCAGGTCTCAGGAGCAGCAAAATGCATCAGCCTGCAAAGGAGCAGCATCCTATTAAAGCAAGAAAAGGGGCAGGAGGTGGGGGGGCAATCTTTTCAAGTGTGTAGGACAATTCAGAAGGTGCCTTCTCCCTCGCTGGTGTTTTTGAAGACCTGTCTTCACACGCTTTACTATTAGTTGAATTCTTTAAACCCAGGAAACTGAGGTAGATAAACTATTGTTTGCAATCTGATTATTTCTTAGCACATGAGGAAACTTATAGACTTTGCAAGAGGAAGTGACCACATGGACTATTTACAGCAAGCAGCTGAACAAGTCCCTCTCCACTATACCAAGGAAATATTCTGCTTAGAACAACCCAAAACACAAAGAGAAAGAAGGCAAAAGTATCCAACCAGACCAAAGGGAAGTACAGTTTGCATAAACGGACCTAAGATTGTCCTGATACTCTGGAACTACCCCACCTCCTTCCCCATCGTCTTCCCATATCCCTGCTACTCCGTAAGTCCGATCAATATCCAGCTGAAGAATAACCTTGCAAAAAGGGCTTGCTTTGAGACAAGAACAGCTTGGGGGGGAAGTGGGAGGGAAAGGGGGCAGATGATTGGAACTGCTTATTAGAAGCAGTTCAGTATTAGCTTGGCTTCACTGCCATGAAGGTGAGACAGATATACACAAAAAAAAGAGAGCAAGCGCACGCAAATCCTTTGTACCAAAAAGATACAAAAAAAAAGCAAAAAAGTGGCATTTAAAGGAAAACCAGTCAGGTTATTGCAGTGTACTGACTGACAGGGGAGAACAAGCTTATCACCATTTTTTGGTCTAGAATCTTTCCTGCTAAGTCAGGCTGGTAATGAACTTGGCTGTGAACTCAGAACCATCACCTATGATTTAATACAAGCAAACCTCAAGCAAAAAAAAATAAAATAGCAGTAGTGCTTAATTTACTTAGCTTTACTTCAAGTTTGGTTAGATTATCCCCTTCTTTCTCAAAAGTCTTCCCTCTTTTGCCTTTATCTGTAGCCACTCTGATTTGAAAGGAATGCTTGTAAGCACAGTTTAACAACACCCACTACCAGTCTGTGCTGCCACCAGCACTGCACAGCTTGCAAGAGAAGTTACAAGAGCTTTTAAGGTAGAAATAAAAACAAACCTCAGACCTCCATCACCTTCCCAGGATCAGGGAAGAGCCAGAGAGTGCTCAGAATAGAGCAAAACTGAAGCTGACAAACCACCAGTACATTTATACCACCCCCCAAGCATATCGAACACCACACATACCTCTCCACCTCCCGGAGAATGTCTGCCAGGTACGGAACATCTTTTGTGATCTTGAACTTCTTCCCAAATGGAATATCAGAAATCACAGTGTCGAAGCTTTCTGAAGGCAGTGGCAATGCTGTGGAATAAAAGCAGGTCTTCACATCTCACTACCTGAAAAGCACCCAAGAGCTTCACGGCCAGTGACCTTATAAAAACATCTGCCTGCTCTTCCAAAGGTTATACACTCAGATCCCAAAGCTCCTTTGGAGACTATTTATCTGCATTAACAGTGCTATGAGGCCAATCCAATGCAAACTGAGTACAGATAGTGACAGAAAGTGATAGTTGAGCTCATGAATTCTGTTACTGGCAATATAACTGCCCCATCAGTAAGACTCTCCAAACTGGGATGTTTCCAAATAAACTGCTGCTTCTCAACATGCCTCTTTACATGCCAAGCATGGGAGAAGAATTAAGCTTGCAAGCACTTTAAGTAGTGCAGATGTTCAAATGCAGACATAATGCAAGGAACCAGATGTTCAATCTGCATCCTCCTCAGGAATACTTAGCTTTCTCTTTCCAACTTTTATGAAAAGGTTGGTGAGTGCGTTGGTGGGTCCAGGCCAGCAGCCAACTGGCTGGAGAGTAGCCCTGTACATCTGTGAACTGCTGCTGAATAAGGAGTCAACCATGACCCAGCAGAGCACCTCTGTGGTGACAAAGGCCAACCACATACCGGGCTGTGCTGGCCATAGCTTAGACAGGAGGTTGAAGGAAAACAGGTTTCCCATGCCTGGAAAAGCTCAAAACCACGCAACTTAACTTGGCTTTGGGGTTAGCTCTAAATAGAAAAGCTGGACTAATCTTCTAGAGGTCTCCCCCAGTTAAATCCTGCTGTGATCCCATGCCAGCCTTTCCAGAAGGGCTGAGGTCTTTCTTCAGTCCTCCTGGGGTCAGGACTTATAGTAAAACATTTTATCTACAAGTGGAAGGACAAGTTACCTACAGTCCTTCACAAAAGATGCAGAAAGAACAGTTTCTTAGTGATGCCTAATACACCTGCTCTAGTTGTTCAGTATAAGGAAAGCCTGACATCAGGTTATCTCCTAAAAGTCAAGCTCTAAGGTCTTCATAACCAACTGTTCTAATGAGAAATAAATATTGCAAGGAAAGAGAAATGCTTATTCTCCATCCACTGGTGCACATGGAAGAACACGTAGCTTCTGTCTGTCATAAATTTTGAATAAGAATAATTCAGATTCAAGCTCTGAGGCCCAGAACAACACTATAAGGGGTCTACAACCTTCTTCCCAAAGTAGCTCATGAACTAAGAGCTTATCAATTACCTCTTTCAAGAGTCACCATTATTTAAAGTATGTCCACTAGAAAACAGTAATAATTCGACAATACGTTTTATTAATCTGGTTAAATATAAATTACAACCCACACTATATACAGATTTGCCTTCAGTGTGCTCCTATAATACATAGAAACTCTCATGTTGCAAATAATGTATAATAATCTTCATGGTTGCAAGTTTCACAAAATTACTGCTCAGGTCTAAATACCATTTTGCTGTCTTCTACCAAATTTATTCTTGCCAAAGTTCAAAGAACAAGTATCCACTCACTAGCATCGCAGGGTTTCACCCCCCAGATATTTGTTACAAGTTGCATCTAGTACAGATCATCTACTAGAACTACACTATATGCATAGCCCCAGAAGTACAAGTGACTTTAAACAGGCCTTCCTTTGAGCATTTCACAGCCATACCTTTCACAGATGCTTTAAGTAACTCAATCTTATCCATCAAGTCTGCACTCCTAATATTCGTATATGCGCCCTCCAACTGTGAATCGCTTATATCAGTGCCCCAGTAACGGGCTTCCTGTTCAGGAAAAAAAAAAAAAGGAAAAGTCATTAAAAGTCATTTAATTGACAAACAGGTATATTTATTTTATAAACCCTCCATAATACCTTTGTTGCAGGACAAACTCTTTGCTGGACGTTTCACTAATATGACACAAGAGCAATAAAGAGACCAAGAGGATGGAGGAAGGGGGAAATTTGTGACATCTTCACTCCTTTCATGTTCCCTGCTGCTCAAAAGAGCAGCTGGAGAAACACAGGCCATGTCATAGCAGCAAGATCTCAGCTACTTATTTATGGCTAACTGCACCGACTCCAATACCAACAGCTCATTGCACTGTCCCATACACACCTCCATTCCATAATAAATGGGAATCCATATCCAATCCATAATTCCAGGCATAAAAATAAAGGAGCCCATGGTTGACTCAAACCCTGCACGTATACAGAGCTCCTGGCACCCTTGTGTTTAAGCATGTAGGAGCTGCATGTTTTATACCCATGTGAAGCAATGTCTGTACTTAATCATATTCAGCAACTGTCTGGAAAGACCTATTTGGCTCCAAGCTTCCAATAAGAAAATGGACTTTAATATCACTGTGATACAGATTTCTCCTGATGCCACTACAAGCAAGGGTCCTGCCTACTGTGGCTGCTGTACTTACAGGCCACTCTTTGGCAGCTTCCAGCAGGATTGTTCCCAACCCGCACATCGGATCCAGCACAAAGGCACCAGCCTACAAAGACAAAAGGCTTTAGTGCAACCCAAGCAAGGTAACAGATTCAGAGCAAAGCTTCCTCCAATGTACTTCTCACCTAAAAATTACCACTGAACCCAACCAGGGTAACAGTGATCATTTCCTAACCACATCAATATCACTTTTAAGGCAGTAATGCAAAAAGTATAAATGACTTCATTAAAGATAATACATCAAATGTATCCAGTCTCAAGGTGGTATTTGGGAAACAGAGTTTAGACATACATTAGTACCCAAGATAATTACTGAAAAAGATCATTCTCACTCTCATTGGCAGGGAAAATTCCCAAACAAGTCCGGATGTATGAACAGTGTAAAAACGCATGCAATTTAAACAGTACTGGGAGGAACAGCCTGACTGAGAAGAACCTGGGGTTACAGGAGGTATCAGGCTGAACATAAGCTGAACATACTGTGCTTTCCTCAGAAATCAGGCAAACCCTGCCCTAGACTGCACTATGAATGAGCACAGTGTCCACTATAATCCATCTTCATATATATATATAAATACATAAGTAATTTTATATATTTACATTATAATTTATCTACATAAATTTAAATAAACATTTTGCATACATAAGTATATATGTGTGTATATAAATATATACACCCACACACACAAAAAAAATCCTAATACTATTCCAGGCTTTCACACTTCTTTTTGAAACTCAGCATCAATATTGTGACTTGGATCACAGCA
This sequence comes from Nothura maculosa, assembly GCA_032353885.1. Taxonomy (NCBI): domain Eukaryota; kingdom Metazoa; phylum Chordata; class Aves; order Tinamiformes; family Tinamidae; genus Nothura; species Nothura maculosa. Next base: position 1,939,677 of record JAUBOD010000443.1, on the reverse strand, counting down.
TAGGCACTGAAAGTTTAATACTTCAGACTTGTAGCTTCATTTCTGACTGGCAGCTGTACTCCTTAATTTGAGTGTCTACCCCTTTGCCAAGAACACTCACACTGATTTCAGCCAGAGATGCCATGGCCCAGGCAATAGTTGATCTCAGTCCTGCTGTTTGGATATACTCCCTGTTTGCCAATGGAATCCTGCAGACAGCAAGAGCAACATGAGGTCATGGTACAACCAAGCCTGAAAAGTCCACCTAGCATGAAAGACCAATGGAGGCACAATTCTTAGACTGGCAAAAAGAGTCTGTTTTCATCTTTGAACAACTTGTTAAGTCTAGCCTACAGGCTCAGGAAAGTCATAGATAACATGACAGCCCAATGAACATTAAATTGGACAGTAAATAACAACAGTGGGCAATAATAATTAACAACTGTCTAGAAATGCTTGCTCTGGTACTGCTGAAAAAGCTGGTGATGAGAACACCTACCTGAAGAGAGGAATTCCCAAGACAGAGTGAATGTCATTTAGATGCACAAAAATCTGAAATACAGAAAACAAGAACAACATTAAAATTTGTCAGTTAGACAGCATGTAAATTTAAATACCTGTTGTTGTTTCTGTAAATACCTGATCCTAGCTGAACAGCAAAAATACACGCGAGGTGATTTCTGAAGTAAGAACTGAAATCTTTATGGGAACCAATTGTTTTTAGTGTTAAAAGGATATCTTTGACTTGAAAAACATTTATTCTAAGCAGGAGAAGCTAGTTCATTGTATACACTGGCACCAGGTATTTCTGATGAAAGATCATAAAAAAAATGCTAATTACTGTTCATCTCTCCCTCCTTTCCCTTTTACCTTGCCTTTCAAATGAGTTCCTTTACCCAGTATTTCAGATAGAAGGCAGAGGTGGACAATACTTTCACAAACACATACAGCTTCAAGAGCTTGTGCTCCTGTGCCATAAGGAGTATGCCAAAAAACAGAAGGCTCTGAGTTGTTCAACAGGTGTTTTGTGAATGCAATCCCTTCCCAAGATGCCCAAAGGAAGATTCTTGATTCTTGAAGAATCCCCATGTTCTTCAGCTTTGCTGTGAGTTTTGTAGCAAAAGCCAGACCAAATTATGAGCAAGCTCTCCATTCCTGTCTCAATGAAGCCTTATTTGATGCAAGGCCTGGCAAAAATGGAACCATTGGATGAAGTGAGAGCTTTCATGGAAGGTTTCAGCCCCCCCAAATCAGTGCTGACAGCAGCTTCTGTATGCCAAGTACAGGGATGCATGAAGCTTGTCAAGAGCAGTGAACCCTTCCTAAAGTCCCAGGCTGTCTGCACCACAGGGGGCATCTTAACTAAGCTGCTTGCAAGAGACAGTCTAGGAGCATGCACAGGATTGCAAGCTCTTTCCTTACCTGAGTTTTCAAATATGGAGTTCCTTGAGAAAAGGATCTTGTTGCCTTCTCTTTTCCCCCCCGCCCTCGCTACAGAGCCTAAACTGGCTGCCCAAAGGCTCAGATGAACTCCACCTTTAACAGTTAGCAAGAGCCCAAAAGCCTGTTTAAGGGTGCAGGCTTCTGCCCTGTTCCCTGGACCGATCCTTCCCAACAGTACATGCTCCTGCAGATCTTTCTGCATTTAGCCGAGCCCTAGGCCCAGCCTAGCTAGGCCCAGCCGAGCCCTAGGCCCAGCCTAGCTAGCTGAGCCGACCTTAGCCGAAAGACCTGTGCAAGCTGGTGGTGAACAGTTTTGCTGTGTGCAACCTACTCTTCTCTGGTTAAATGCAGTAGCAGAGAGACAAATAGGCAGAGGCTGCAGTTCAGCGTGCAAAGGGAATGGGAACAACAACAACAGAGGAGATGCAAGGTAAACCCGAAAGCAGCAAGTTAATGTTTGGCAGAGAAACAGCATTACCTCTAGATCTGGATTCCGCAAGTCTGCCCTCCATCCAAACTGCTTCATAAGTGTTATGCCAATGGCTCTCCCAATCTCCTGTGATAAGAAAGAGTAATAGCATGCAATTAACACAACTAAGAAAACTACAGAGAGAGGGAGATAGACATCACTTGAGTCTTTATGCAACATCCTCAACACCATAGCTGGTTGCTCCCAAGACTGCATCAGCTTTCATAAGCCCAGCTACCTCTGCTTTAACATCATCTACCTCTTCTCGGCAGGAAACACTGATATGAAAACCATTCAGGGTAATATCTCACCTCAAAGTCAACACCACTGCTTGCATTTCTATTTGCTGAAATTAAAGCCGTTTACATTCTTTTTGAGAAAATACACAGATTTCAGAACATATAGCACAATTTAAATTGCAAATAAACTACACGTTTCCTTCCGCCTTTGCTAATTTGTTTCAAAACACAGATAATTTGGTATACCTGTGAAGTAAGTATTTTGGCAATTGCTCCACTACAGCGACAAGAAACTCTGAAACTGAAGGTATGTTTCTCATTATCGATGTCTTTCTCTTCACTGCTTTGCGAAGGTTCTTCTCCAGAAGTCTGGCTTTCAGTCCCAAAGTCCTGATTGCTCTTTGACACCAAGCAGCTCTCCTCAGCTCCTGCTTGGCACTGCTCAGAAACAGTATCTGTCTTCTGCCGTTTAGCTGCAATATTCACCTCTTCTTCTGGTTTTCTCTTGAGAGGCAAAAGATTTTCTTGAGAGACATAATCCTTTTCCTCCTTGTGTCCATGAAGATTTTTCCAAATAGAGATAACATCAAGCCAGTTCCTTGGTTCCTCAGTGACAAGACTTTTAATTTCATGCAATGCTTTCCCTGCAAGAAAAAGACCTTTCAGGTTAGTCAATTTAATCTCAGCATTTGATTTTCCTGATAGCACATGCTTACAGTGTTTCAACTTCATTAACATTTGAACCCAGGAACTGCAGCACTACACATTAAACACAGCTGAGATCCTCAATGCTCATGTACCTCATCAACAGACAGGCACATAATAGTCCAATGCAAACTCTGTCAAACCGTGACTAAGTTTTGCAGGTTTGGAATTTGAATATTTGCAGAAATTCAGCAATACCAGAGGACTACACCACTTCTAGCCTCATTCCTGGAGACTGGGGACTAGCCCACCACATCATCCTCCCCATAAAGCACTCAGTCCAGGGTTAGAGACATCAGATACTTTCGCAGATAGAAAGAGACATAAACGCAAATCATTTAGGTTTACTGTATAAACCAATAAACTTTTATTATAAATTGAATGTGCTCATCTCCTTCAAACCTGGAACCCCTCATGCATGGCCAAGTTTTCACCTATGTGCAAGTCTTGTTGACTTACGTACAATAAAAGGGAAGATAACACTAGGAATATATAAGAAAATACATGTAAAAACTTACAAGCTGGTCATGTAAAGAGAGTTTAGATGCCCCTAGCTCTCACAGTCCATGGATTCTTGAAATTAAAGACTATATCTGAGATAAAAAGCCACCAGCACATGAACATCCATCTCTCTTCTCCAACACTGAGACAATATTGTAACCCAAAGGACTTAAATTTACAAAAAAAAAAAAAAAAAGAAACTGTGGCCAAAATCTGTTATGTGACACAGGACACACATGAGGGTCTACTTGCTTGTAAGGAAAACATAACATGTCCCTGGGGTCTTGGGCTGAATTTGAGTTTCAGAAGCTTCTTCAGGTGAAGGTTATTAGCGTGACAAAGTCCTGGAAGATGCTGTCCTGAAAGATTGTGGAGTCTCCTTCTCTGGAGATCTTCAAAACGTGTTTGGATGCCACCCCATGCCATGTGCTCTGGGTGTCCCTGCTTGAGCAGAAACATTGGACTAGATCATCTCTAGAAGTCCCTTCCAGCCTCAACCATTCTGTGAAGGTTAGCTAACACTATTAGCCATTTAAAATAGCTTTCTCCTGAGCCTTCTCCTCACTGTTTTGGGCACAAAAAAAAAAAAAAAAGAAATCCAGGGGAGCCTTTGAAGACAAGACACTGCTTATTCTCCACGAGAACAATACCTTTATTTCTAGAGAGGAGTAGGGGGGCACGTCTCTTCAGCAGCAGAAATAACCGCTCCCCGGACTTGAGTTTCCTCAGGTCACACAGCTCCGCCTCAGTGGTGAAGAACACCTTCCCAGAAACGCAGTCCACCTACGGGACGGGAGGGCATGGGAAAGGGAAATAACGGGAAGAAATGTAACAACAACAAAACAAAACACAAAGAGATAGGGAAAAAATGAGAGAAAAATAAATAAATAAAAGAGTAAAGCGACTTGCCACGAGCTGCTGGAGCGGCTCAGCAGCGCCACCGCACGCTCCCGCGCGCCTCCTCCTCCTTCTCCCTCACCCCGGCGGCGCTGAGGCTGCCGCCCGCCCCTGCTCACCTCCGTGGCGCCGAGCCGCGCCCGCACCTCCCGCGCCACGAAGGGCTCCATGCCGCGGCCCGCCGTGCAGAAGTAGCGCTCGGGGCGCACCATGCCGGCCCGCCGCCATTTCGCGCCGCCCCCGCCGCCATTTCGCGCCGCCCCCTGGCCTGGCGAGGGCGCAGCCGGGTGCGGGGCGGTGCACGTTCATGCCGTTTAGTCCCTGTACCTGCGCTCGGGGCGATGTGCGAGGCGGCTCTTGCTGCTCCGCGTCCTCAGCTTGGACATTTTCTTCTTGCGGCGATGTTGAGGTTTTCATCATGATGAGTTGGCAGCACCTAGAGCTGTTTGCCAGGGTGAACCAACCACCTGTTACAGCAGAATCACAGAATCTATAAGGTTGGAAGGGACCTCTAGAGATCATCTAGTTCAACCTTCCCGCTCCAGCAGGCACCTAGAGCAGGTGGCACAGAGCGGCATCCAGGCGGGTTTGGAGACCTCCAGAGAAGGAGACTCCACAACCTCCCTGGGCAGCCTGTT
>JAUBOD010000443.1:1912709-1934706 GCA_032353885.1 Nothura maculosa | reverse complement strand
AGAATCACCTCCCTCGACCTGCTGGCAACGCTCCTCCTGATGCAGCCAGGATCCCATTGGCCTTCTTGGCCATGAGGGCACTGCTGCCTCATGGATAACTTGGTGTCAACCAGGACTCCCAGGTCCCTCTCTTCAGAGCTGCTCTCCAGTAGGTCGGCCCCTAATCGGTACTGGTGCCTGGGGTTATTCCTCCCCAGGTGCAGGACCCTGCACTTGTCCTTAAGTGTCCTTAAGCAGCCCCATGGTGGTCCCTCATGAAGCTCACCCAAAGTAAAACAAATGAGAGGGTGGTTGATAGGGGAAACTGCTGCCAAAGCTAAAGCAGGTTAAAAACACCGAGCAGGCACCGCGCTGGGAGCATTTGCTCCTCAGTGTCCCTTGGAGCACCAGAGGTTGAGGCCGGCTGCCAGCTCCTTGGACTCGCCGTCGCATTTCTGCTGCTTGTTCAGGGTGGCAGGCTCTCCAGAAAAGTCAAAGGATAGAAAACAATAAGCCAATACTTATCATAATGACATAAGGTAGAAATATTGCTACTTAAGAGTCATAAGATTCCAGCAGATGATAGGCAAATCTAATGTGCTCACAGAGTATTAGCTATAATCCCACAGACACTCCCTTGCAACATATACCCTCATTCTGAGGGGTCTTGATCTTTATGGACCCTGTTTAATTAATCCTGCACACTCCTGATTGTATTGTGATACATATCTCTGGAGAAGCATAATTTTGTTCTCAACTGTTACAAAAGCACATAAATGTTATCTCAGCTAATAGTAACAGCATACTAAGTAAAACACCGATAAGATATGTAAAAACACGTGTAACGTGTCCTGGGGCCAAACTGCAGTGTGTCCTGCCTGCAGCTGCTTGATACAGTTAAAATTTCGTAGCTACCAGGGCCGATTCTCCTTGGTACAACTGATGTTCATTTGCTTCACTGAATTATACCATGTTGTATGCATTTATTATAAGTTATGGATATGATATAAATAATATATATAAATTAAAAGTAAATATGTGTATATAATTTTATATAAATATAAAATATATTATAAGCATATCAACATATATACACTATGTATTTCATACCAACTTTATTGAAGTCTTTTCGGTACTTACGTTGCATTATTTTTTCTTGGTTTTGAAATACGATCGAAAAAAGAAGAATCATCCGCTTTTATTGGGTGGCTATCACAGAAATAAACCTTTTCAACGGGAAGCAGAGTACCCATTTACAGAGGTCTCTTGCACCCAGTTAGTGAACTATTAACATGCTGTGGGAGAGAGAGGCCCTCCTGCTCCCTGCTGTGACTTGCCCTCACCGGGCAGCGGTGCGGAGAGTTTGGGCTCCGTCCTCCCTGGTTGCTCTGGCTTCCAGTGCTGCAGGGAAGCAGGATCTTGAGAGCTGCTCCCAAGGGGGTCCCTGCAAGATCCCAGCTGAGCACCCAAGGGACACCCAGGACTCTCCTCCGGCCGAGCTCTCCCAGCAGAGTAACCCACCTCAGGTCCATCAGCTGCCCAGGGTTTGCTGCTAGCGGCACTCAGAGCCCCCCCTGGCACCTGCACCATGTGGTTCGGCTCCAATGGCCACGGAGGACCCCCGGGCACAGAGCTCGGCGGCACCTGCAGCATTTGCAGACACGTTCACCTGCCGGTGGGAGGGAAGAAGGGAGGGAGCGAGGGAGGGTGGAGAGGTTTGGCAGCCGCCCGCAGCGGTCAGAGCCAGAGCAACTGGCAGGCAGCGGGGAGAAAGACTCGCCATGTCCTCGTCCCCCTCCACCACCTCGTTGCCCAGCGGCCTGGCGGTGCTGACCACCTTCCCCGATGTGCTCTTCATCCCCGAAATCGTGAGTGTCCGCGTGCTGCCGCGGGGGGCACGGCCACGTGCCGGGGACAACGCCGAGGGGCACAACGCCGAGGGGCACCCCGAGCCTGCCCTCGGCCTGCTCGGCTGGGCAATTCCATGGGGAAGGGGAGCGAGGAGATGAGCCGAGCGAGGGGGAAGAGGGAATGGGTCCTTGCTGCTCCTTCACAGCTTGTAGTCCCTCCAGACCCGATTGTCCCACATTTTGAGTGGCTTTTGTTGGACCTTGGCGCCTCCAGCCAGCATTGAGCCATCCAGACGAGGGCCTGAGGAAGGGGGCTTATGTTATTTTATGCCAAAAGCAATTGCTTTGCCATGAAAATCTTCCCCACCACCTCACCCAGCCTGTCCCCCCAGGACCCACACCATTTATTTCCACCTCCCAGCAGCAGCCAGCAAGCAAAGAGGAATGGGGCTAAACTGCCATTCCCGAGGCTGGAGAAAGGTTGTGCCTTCATCCCAGTCTGGAGGCGCCAGGCCATTCCGGTGCCCTCCATGCCTCCAACTTGTCATTCCTCTTGCCGGGGGATTTAGCCCAACAGCTAAAGGAGGGGGGAAATACCCCACAAACTATCCTCTGTTCGGGAAAGGCTTGGAAATGTGTGTACAAAGGGCCTGGGCACTGGGAGGGAGGATGGAGGAATGCCGAAAAGTCAGATTTCAGCATTTATCTCCATCTGGGGCAGTTTACAGCTAGGTTGTGCTGCTGTGCACTCCCCACTGTGTACAAAGGAGGAGGCTCCCCTGAATCACAGCGTTCACAATGAGCCCCAGCCCTCCGGGAAACACACGGTCTCCTGCAGAAGCTCTATAGCGGCATTTCAAGCATTTGGACAATTGTTAAGACCAGAAGGGCCTGTGTGTGGCACAGATGATTGCCACATTGGGCTGTGCTGATTAATCCCTATTTATTCTGTGAATTCCATTCAATTCTGCTCATCTGCCTTATCTGAGGAGCTTTTTGTGTAGCTGGATTAAATTTAGCAGCCAGGCTAAGCTATGGAAACCAAAAAGGGCTACAGTCAGATTTGGGTTGTGAAGGAGATGCTCCATTTAAAGTTTTCTCAGATTGCATTGCCCATCCTGCTGGATATGGTTGCAGAAGGAGCCTCTTGCTGCTTTGCTGGTTTTTAATGAGAGGCTGCCCAACACTACCCAAAACCAAGACAGCTAAGGGAGATGTGTTTGCCCAGCTGAGAAATCACATTGTGTGGCAGAGACCTGGGAGGTGGCAGGAAACAAGAAGTGGTGCTTCCCCGTCTGACCTCCTAGCTGCCCCTGATTTTGCTGATTTGTAGTGCAGTATTTGCATGCTTTCCCTGGGATCTGCAATGCACTCATGTAGTCTCCATGCAGGAGTTGTTATAGGGCCTGGGCGTTGTTATAGGCTCAGGTGTTGGTGTTTGGTTGAGATGGGACATGCCAACGAAGCAGCACTTGGTAAGAGCCTTTTCCTTCCAGGGATTTGCAAGGTCACAGCCATGTCCTTGATCTAAATTGCACATTTTCACTATGAAAGCAGTAAGGTGTTTCCTCCTACAATCTGGGCTGAAGCAAATTATATGACATTTTCTAAGTATCATAGAGGGAAGCCTCTTTTCTGCTTGCAAAACGCCTCCAAGGAAGTGGAGATGCCATGATTTGTAGGAGCTAGCACCTGGATAGCGGTGAAGCCTGGCCTTGTTCATCAGCCACATGCTCCTGCCATCAGCAGGGCTCACTTGCCTCCAGGGAACCCACCAGCAACACTGAGAGCTGCCAGTGGGGAGCAATGGGTCCCTGCAGCACCGCCCTGCGGGATCTGCGGGTTCTCCTGAGCAGCTCCGCACTGCCTGGTGCTGCAGCAGCCCCAAGTTCGCAGGTGTCCACGAAAACTGGGCTGATTTGTTGCAGAAGCAAGCCGTGCATTCCAGCACAAAGACGCGGCTGGTGCAGGGCTAGGGGTGCTGCCCTCGCTCTCTTGCACAGGAGCCTGTCGGTGGAGAAAGGACAGGACGGATGCACTTGTTCTTGTGCTCCCCATGCTACTGGACAACCCATAGCAGCTCCTAGGGCCAACTGAAGATGAGGTCCCACCGCCACCTCACCAGCAGCTTGGAGCTCACTCAGCCCCTGTGCAGCCCACAGTGGAGGACCCCAATGGGCTGAGCAGCACCGCAAACCCGTCCTCCCAATGGTGCTACAACCCTATTTCTCCCCCCTTAGGCAGTAAAACTCCCTGCATTATCTGTCTTCGAACCCTGCTTTTCGGGTGGCATTTGCACAGGGTCTCTGTTAACCCATGGGCCGCCCTGTTTGCGTGGGCGGGCCAGGTTTGGCACCGCTCCTTTCAGCCCCGCGTTGCTCCCCTTTGGCTTGCAGATCTTCGGGGGCCTCGTCTGGATCCTGGTGGCCTCCACCAAGGTCCTCGTGCCCATGGCACAAGGCTGGATAATGTTCGTCTCGGTGTTCTGCTTCGTCATGTCCATCAGCCTCCTGTGCCTCTACCTCTGCGGGGCGCACGGCGGCAGCGGCTCCTGGGTCACCTTGGTAAGCGGCACCACGCGGTGCCTTTTGCTCCTGCTTTGGGTCGTGCTGGGCCTTGGGCAGCCCGCTGCCCTCCAGTGCCCACCGCAGCTCCCTTGCTCCGCAGGACGCCTTCTGCCAGGCCACGGCCGCGCTCTTCTACCTCAGCGCCGCTGTGCTGGAAGCCTACGTCACCTACGGCTACGGAAACACCATTCTATACACCATCTATAAGGAGAACATTGCTGCTGTGGTGAGTCCGCGGTGCAGGACAGGCACGGGGCAAATCTTTAACCAGGCTAAGCACACGGCACGGGGGAAACTCATTCCTGACATGGGAGAAACTCATTCCTGCCCTGCTTCATGCGAGTATCTCCCACTGGGCAAAAGTCAACACCAATAGAACACGTTACGAGGCGGTTGCACAATACGAGGAAACACGCGCTGTAATAAAAAGTTCCCCGGCTGAGCTGTTTGTCCATTGCAGGTATTTGCTTTCTTAGCTACGCTGATGTATGTGATCCACGAGGTGTTCTCGCTGCTGCGATGGAAGTCATCCTGAACGTCCTCCCCCACGAGTGGGCCTCGTGGGCACCGCAGACTCGAGCTCTTCAATGACTGCAGTTTCGGGCTGGGGCTGGGTGTTGGTTTGCGGTGTTATTGGCTATACAAGCAGCTTGGTGTGTGGGACTGTAGCAGGGAAGGAAAAGGGCCTGCCAGAGAAATCTGTGTGTCCTGGCATGATCCCTTCCCCTTCAGTGTCTACTGGGTTGGGTATGGTGTGTAAGTGACACCCAAATAGGAAAAATTCAGCTTTAAACAGAATAGTGTGATTGGATCCAAAGTGCCAAAATATTCCCAAGTCTGCCTTACACTTTCAGAGTTGTTCTTGCTACCAGAGGAAGACTGAACAACCAGTGCTCGGGAAAGCAAGTATGAAATCCAGTCTTTTTCACTGGAATCTGGCCATGTAAATCTAGTTTCCTCTGCAAACCAGACTTGCCAAAGGAGTATTTCACAGTTTCCAGAAATGCTCTTTCTGGCTCGCGATGAGAAATGGCCAACATATAACTTGTCCCCAGGGAAATACAAATTCCTGCAGCCCCGAAACACGAGGCCCAGCTGCAACCCGAGCCATTAGCACTGCCATTCATCTCTCTGTGAAACAGGCCCAGAAAGGTGCCCTGCAGAGCCAGCAGGAGAATTACACGGGCAACTGAATTACGCAGCAGCAGAGACGCCGCCTGTCTTTGGCGCGCGGCTGCTCTCCAACCCTCTGTTACCAATAAAGACAGGTTTTCCGTAACTCTCTGCGTGTCTGTGGGTCCTTGTGCTGCTTCCCCTGTGCACGGCAGGGCCAGCCCCACGTGCCCCACGGCCGCTGCCTGGAGCCAGGGGGGTTCACACGTTCCTGATACGCTGCGGGTTCCTCTGAACCCTCCCAGTTTGCCGGGCACAAGTCACTTCTGCTGGGAGTCTGAAGTTCACGCACGATAACAAGGGATGGAGAAGGGGAGGGAAATAAAAGTGAATGGGGACACAACTGCTCTTTCAGAACCTGGGGGATTTTTTTTGTGTTTGGGATTTCAACCAAAAGCTTTGGTTGCAGCCCGACCTGTTCTGCTCGCACGGGTGACAAAAGCGACCCTAGTGCAGCAGCAGCAGGAAGAGCTGCCCAACACGCACCCTGCGCCTGCCGGGACTGCTTTCAGCACCCGTCACTAGGGAGTGGGGCAGATTTAACGCCTGGCTTTGCCCTGTTGCTATTAATGCCCCAGAATTTAGCACTGAAACACAAAGACGCCTCTTTTTTTGGTGAGGTGTTTGCAGACACACCCGGGGACGCCCGCCCTGCCTCTGCTGCACCCTGGAGCTACTTCCCCTCCTATCCATGTCCTCCCGCCTCGCCTTGCCCTTTGCTTCCCCTTGCCCTGCCACACACCAGTTCACACCAGTCCACGCCAGTTTGCCCCTCTGTCCCTTCCACGCTAGAGGAAAGAAAGGATATTTGGAAAGAAAGGAGATGTGGAAAACCCCTTGGGCATCTTGGCTGGCCATCATGCCCAGTCCTCCAGCCCTCACCTGCCCCATTGCCAGGGAAATGGGGCATCTCGGTGCTGTGGAAATGAAAGACGTTGCACGGATACCCCCTGGAAGCTCCCTGCACCTTCCCGCGCCTTGTGCCTGGTGCCCACACAGACCCCCAAGGGCAACATTGGCCTGAGAAGCTGTGGGAACGTTGGGTGTGATGAGCTCCGTGCTCGGGCGGGCTGCGGCTCTCGCACTGCAGCCCCAGGAGGCAGAACCAGGCTTACGCCCCAGAGATACCAGTCTGGGTGAGGTGTGAGCCTCCCTGGAAGGAATGGTTATTCCTGTAAGGGCACAGGCAGCTTTTCAAGTGCTTCCAGTGCCCGTCTCCACCTCCTCGCAGCAACTCAGCCTGACTCACAGGTTGTGACAGCAGCTTTGCAGAAGCAGAGCGAGGAGGAGTTACAATCTGGGCTTTTTCTCTGCCTTTTGGCCATGCTGTTCCCTAGTCACCCCTCCTGCAGGGGCTGGAGACCTCGCAGGATCCGCAGGGCTGCAGGACAAGCAGCGCTGGCATCCCGAGCGCGGCACCACCCCGGGCAGGGACACGGCCCTGCAGCTGATGCAGCGCGAGGCCGAGTGCCTGCCTGGGGGTGCTGCACGGGGCACGTCGGCCACGCTTTGTCCTCGCTGTGCCCCCTTCCCACCCTCTTTGCTGCCCCCAGGTTCAAACCTGAACTCTGCGACGTGTGGGAAGGAAGGGGCTACACCAGGGCAGGACAAACCCTGCAGGTGGGCAGGACACGGGGGTGTTTGTTGGCTGTGCTGGCATGCAAGCGGCTTCCTGTCCACCAGGTGCCAGCAAGTCCTTGACTGCAGCGCCGCTCCGTCGCAGGCTCTGCGTGTGCTTGGTCCGATCCCTGTGCCGCTCCGTCGCAGGCTCTGCGTTTGCTTGGTCCGATCCCTGTGCTGCTCCGTCGCAGGCTCTGCGTGTGCTTGGTCCGATCCCTGTGCTGCTCCGTCGCAGGCTCTGCGTGTGCTTGGTCCGATCCCTGCGGCCACCAGGAGCTCTCAGCTGGGAGCATGACATGAGTTTCCAGCTCTGCTTTTCTCCTCCAGCTTCTAGAGGAAACCTCCTGGCATCTGCCTCAGAGCTCCATGTTAATCCAAAACCAAGCAGCCCCCTGGGCTCCTGTGACACGCACAGCTACAGCCATGGCACTGGGATCAGACTGCTCTTATGTCTGCCCTCGCTCAGTTACAAGATGCTTAACCATCATTTTATCTGCTTCACAAATGTAGGTGCATTGAGTCCCCAAATTACTTAATGTTGAAAGGGGAGTCACGTGCAGTGCCTCTGCAGATGCAATAAAAAAGAGCACTTCCATCCTCTTCTGAGCTGCAGTTCTGAATGCAAAGAGATTGAGGAGAAAATTACGGCCTGCTCCGTGGAAAACGCAGGAGTTTTTGGTGCTGGGTGTAACAACTGCACAAGCAGCTACGAGCGTGAGTAGATGGTGCACTAACAGTTACAAGCTTGGGAAAAAAGGAACCTCCTCCAGACATTTTATGAAGGCAATAAAGCGCAACATGCTAGAGCCTCATTCCTGTGCTGTGACCATCTCCTGCAGCACCATCCCCGTGTATATTGCCGCCCTTGGGGCAGAACACAGGTGCCTACCTGTATGTTCAGAGCGAGGAAAGCACGACCCGGAGTGCAAGAAGCAGCGAGACATCTCCAAGCGCGGGGACAACCACTCACCTGCTACGGACACGTAACACGTCCATCCATGTGGGCAGACGTGATTGTGAGGAGAGGAAACGTCCTGGCACGACCCGCTCGCTGCAACCGGGGAGGTGAACGACGAGCGGTCGGTCCAGCCGAGTGCTGTCGATCCGAGAAAGCAGAGGCTGCTTCAGCTCCCTGTGTTCCTGCAAGGACAGAGGCAAGTCTAAGTACAGCCAAATAACCCAAGATCTGGTTGCTTTAGGCCGGGTTTATTCATGAGCACGGGTTAGCTCAGCAGTGGGAGGCAGGCTAAGTGTGAGCCTGCACTCCAGAGCAGCAGGCTCTGCTAGGCTACTCAGAGGAAAGTTTGCGAGCTCAACTCTTTGCACCCTGAATTGAGATTCGGCGAGCAAACCAGAACGAAATGCTCAGCCAGCTGCTCAGCAGGCATGGCCACGGACTTAGCATTTGCATTAACAGTTGCATAAAATTCAATTAAATTCACCATGCCTCATTGTACACGCACCACTGCTGTCTTTAGAAATTTACAGCATTTATATCATGTAAAACTATTGCCTCGGAGGCTTTTAGCATCAAATGCAGATTCTCAGGCTGATCCTGCAGCATTTTTAAGATTTTTTGTTCCTGTACTAACATGCAGCAAACATCGTTTGCCTTACAGAGAAACGCTGACAAGCACTCAGACTGTAGACGAAACAGCAACTGCATTTGAGCTTTGGCCACAGTGCAGACCGAATAAAAGGCATTGATGTAAACTTCTGAATTATTTTATTCATAATTGCTTTAAGACTCTGTCCTGAAGCACTACACTCAGCTCCAGCAACTCTTGCAATGCCTAAGACAGCAGCTTGCAGCTGCCACAGAGCAGCTATAGCGCTTCTTGAGCGCTATATAATCCTATAGTGCTTTGGAGTGTCCCCAGACTCTTACCTTGGCACCAAAGTGGCAGAGAACGAAGCCGGGTCCTCCCCTGGCACATACCCCAAGTGCTGCTGGAGAGGCTGGACAGCTGCTGTTGGCCTGAGCTTCCACTGCCTGTCGAAATACCAGAACATCCCAGAGGAGAGCGTGGGGCGGTTGGCCTCAGTTCAGTGGGCTCTGCTCCACTGGGGAACTCCCCCACTTGGGTGGTTAGTGTTTGTGCCCCCACATGTTGCTCCCCAGCACCGTTTTTCCCTCTCCTGGGGCACACACTTTGCACCTTCTGATCTCACAACTGCCCCAGCACTGCAAGTGAGCCAGGGGAGGGAGATGGAGCACACACGTCTACTCCCACCACTGCTGCGTGCTCCGAGATCTCCCACACTCCAGCAGACATTGGCAAACTGGGGGAGAAAAAGACCAAGCCCAACAACAAAAAGAAGAATTAAAAAAAAAATCCACACAATCTCATTCTGAGGATTCTTTATTTGTTAACATCTCATCTTTTCAGTAGTTTCCCAAAAGCTGACGGATGAAACCAGGGGTCTGCTGTTTACAAACCATCCTGCAGAACGGAGCAAACACAGACCTGAGGTCAGTGTCACGTCCACTGGCTGTTTCCCTTTTAAAGTTCATAGTTGGAAAGCGGCCAGGAGACAAGCACATGGTGTTACTGAACGGCAGCCACGCGAGCAGCAAAATGAAGATCACGAGCACCCTACTGGTGCCACATTCAAAACACAAGCCCAGACAAACTGTCCCTTGGGCTGGACCTTCTCAGCTGCACCTCTGCCCAGAAGAGACCGGGGGGCTGAGGCTGTTAACACGCCGACCGCCTGACTTTTGCCCAGGGAGACTTCTTCATCCCCTGGGCTTCCTTCACGTCACTCCACTCCAGCTTGGTGTCCGGAACCTCATCCTCAGGCTCGGGATCTTCACGGAGGGCTCCCTCGGGTGAGGCCACCACGATGGGCAGCGGGCCTCGCTCCTCCCGAAACTCCACGACGTAGAGGTTCTTCTGGTTGGCCAACTGCTGGTGAGTCTTCTGTGGGCGACAGGAGGAGCAGGAGAAAGGAAACACCATGAGCAGCAGTCTCAGGCTAACAAAGACCCCAGGAAAGGCTGGTTTGTTTGCCACTTCTGGCTGATTCCTGTTTAAATCATGCCTAGATAACACTAACAAAGTTGCAACGCGTTAGTTTACTTGAGGTGAAGCTTTACATGGGGTAGAGGCTAGGGAAAAATAAAGTAATTTACTAATAAGTCGTTTCAACACTGCATAAACTAGAGGCACGTTCTTGAGGATATCAAAAGAATTAGCAGCAAAGCAGCAGGAGTTCAGCTGGCAGATTTTCCAGCACTGCAACATCACCCTAGAGGAACTCGCTTCTAGAGAGGTTTTGGCCAGGAAAAGTTGATCCTGCTAATAAACACCAGTGTTAATAACCTGTTGGTAACCTGCAGCACCAAGGCACAATATTGTGCTCTCATTCTGAGGAGAAACACAGACAATCCTGCGCTCCCACGCACAGACCAAAGGAAAATTAAACATCCTTTTTCACACAGATTCGGTTGCTCCTGGACCTGCTGAATTCCCATACAGCTTCCCAGCACTAAATTATACTTGATATTAATCTGTTTTCTGTCTTCATATTCATACAAATTTTCCTTTGAAAACATGTGTGTTGCTGCCTTTGCAGATAATAGTAGCTAATATGAATATTCTAATTCAACATTATTTGCAAGTGCATCCCATTCCTCCTATACACAAGTTGGTTTGTTAAGGCTCAGATTCTACAGAATGTTTACTGGGACCAGAAAACATTTCCCCTTTAGGGCAAACAAGACAATGATGTTAAGTGCACACCTTTAAGAGCAGTGATCTCTATAGCAGGCCCTTCTTCCACTTCTTCTGTGGAAGGCTTCTCAGAGACCACCCTTCAAAGATGTTCCACAGACTTCCTCAGGTCTGAATATCCACAGATATTGAAGAGAGTCTGTCAGCATCTCTGGGCAATGAGAACTGTAACTACCTGCTCTTTCGAGACTCACTAGGACAGGATGATAGATTGGACAATTCTAGCCTTGCAAGGGGATCTGGCCACATCTAAACATTGGCAAAGTCCATGGTTACCCTTTGGCAGATGCCAAGACAATGGCCAAGTGAAATACCCCAAATTCCCAAAGGACTGGCTCATCCTAAGGCTGCGTTCAAACTAAGGCAGATGAAAGGCTGCATGTTGGATAGTTCTGGACTGCTAGCTACAGACAAGTGGCTCAGACCAAGCCTCTGTGTGCGAGGCAAGGCCACCCCTGATTTATTGCAGGCACCCTAGTTATGCTGCCAGTAAAAGCTGCTGTCATGTTGCGTCCTTCAGCCATGAAAACCTAGAGCACAACCAAACAAGCACCAGGAAGCAGAGCAGGGCCACAGTTTCCTTTGCCCCATGCTTTGTAACACATCACCAAAAGTACCACAAAGGAAAGCCCACAAGCTTGGATCCCTTTGGAGGCACTTGGCCATGGAATGAAGAGCGACATTCTGCTGCTCCTCCGGGACAACTTCCTACGGAGCAGATGTAGGAGGAGGGAACAGTCACACAGAGATTTTATTTATTCTTGGAAAGTTTTCTTTAGGACTTGAAATTAAACAATGTTTGACCCCAAATTATGATTTCAGTCATAGTCTGCCCCCTGATCTAAAAAACAAGCCTGCTGAATATGCAACTTACCTGTTCTGTTAAGCCTTTAAAGAGAGCTCTGGTGATGTTAATCAAGTTTTTCGAACCAGAAACCCTGGCATACATGTCCTTAATGCCAATTAGTTTGCAGATGGTGATGATAGCTCGGTGGCAGTGAAGTCCATAGCCTGCAGAAAAACACAAATTGTGCGTGTCAACATGTAGCTTAGTTAAGGAAAAAATATCTGCAACCTCTTCTTAACCATCTTTGTTACCTATTATATTAGAACACATTAACATATCTTAAAAACTATAACTTGGCATAAGTGTACCATTTTCCCAAGTTTCATCAGCCTTTATGCTAACATAAAAATCTTTATTTCTATATTAAATAGTTCCTACTTAGAATATTGCAAAATCAATCCAAATCCATACCACCCATACCCTCAAACCAAAACAAAAAGACATAGGAAGATGTGAACCCCAGGGGAGGTCAGAGTTTCACAGAGCCACCAGCACCTTCAGACTCGTGCCCTGTGGCTCATAAACACGCAGCTCCCTCCCCAGGTCACACTCACGAAATGTAAGGGAAATTTCTCCTTCCCCGTAGGAACCAAGTCAAAACCTAGTGATCCTCAAACCTTACAATCAGCGGAGCAGTAAGACAACAAGTTACTTAAGAATATTAAAATGAAACCTGTAAGAGGAGAGGGGATCTAAGAGGAAGCGGATCCTGGTGTCCTGGGATGACTTGCTCACTGGGGTTACAGGACGGGCTCTTCTCATGAGCAACTTTCATAGTTTCTTGGCCATTTCAGTCACGCAATTGCCGAGCAGCAGTTCCAGTAAATCCTAACGATGGCAATCTGGCTTTCAAGCCCTGGTTTAGATACGTAGTAGACGGGGTAAATTGCGCTCAGAACAAATGACCGACTTGAAGCAGCGCAGTCCTTTGGACACCCTGCTGGATCAGAGAGGCCAACAGGGTCTTCCCAAAGCCCAAGGTCGTGCTCAAAACCCGCCACATGCAGCACAGCTGCAGGTATCAGGAAGGGCCCAGGGCTATCAGTGAGCAACGATGCTCCCTCCAGCAGAGCACGGTCTGGACACAGAAAGGGGGCTGGTTCTAATGTATTTTACTTAAAAGCGACAAAGACAGCTTATAGATTAGCCCATACTGCAGGGCAGGCTTGTTGCTGAGTAAATGGAAAAAAACCACAATATATTCCAGTGCTGCATTGCTTTACTGTGCCAGTATTTTCCTTATTCTTCTAACCTATAGCTGGTGAACAAACTACAACCCTCCAAGGACATTTGTTCTGGCATTTGAGAAAAATATTGTTTTCTATCCTAGGAGACAGGATCAAGTTTTAGACACAATTACATGTGAACAATCTCGGAGAGGCTGTTTGTCAAATTTTCATTTCCAGAGCCTAAAAGCTTTTCATTTCTGGTCTTTTGCATCTTTGCTGTTCTCCCATTTCAATTTCATCAAGTTTCTGTAGATCTTTAATACATGAAACTCATCAGCCAGTAAGTTGGCCAATCAGTCACTGAACAAAACTTATTCCCAAGGCAAAACCAAAGGATTTTGCCTGCAAACTGTAACCATGGCCAGAGTTGTGCTCAGACATCTTTAACTTGCTCATGACACTTGTGCTGCATCACTGCAGTTTAAGCCAATGAGCCTATAAAAGACAACAGAAACTACTAAAAATTTCTTGCACTGAAAAAATAGATGCAGGTGACTAAGAGAAGATGTTTTTAAAATGTGTCCCTCCTATGAACTAGTTTCTAAGCCATCTCCAGTCCAAATGCAGCCCATGTTGAGCAAGTGGTGCTGAATTTTCTAGGTGGTGAACTAAGGAGAGTTTGGGAATACAGAATCGCAGAGTGGTTGAGGTTGGAAGGGACCTCTAGAGAACATCCAGTCCAACCCCTGCTCCAGCAGGGACACCCAGAGCACGGGGCACACGGTCGCATCCAGGTTTGGAGCTCTCCAGAGAAGGAGCCTCCACAACTTCCCTGGGCAGCCTGTTCCACTGCTCTGGCACCCTCACAGTAAAGAAGTTCCTCCTCACATGGAGATGGAGCTGCCTGGGTTTCAACTTACACCCACAGCCCCTTGCCCTGTCACTGGCTGCCACTGAGAAGAACTTGGCCCCTTCCTCCCTACATTTCCCCTCCATGTACTTATACATATTGATCAGATTCCCCTCAGCCTTTCCTTCTCCAGAGAAAACAGGCCCAGCTTGTTCAGCCTCTCCTCATACGACAGATGCTCCAGTCCCTTAATCATCTTTGTTGCTCTCCACTGGACCCTCTCTAGAAACTCCATGTCCTTCTTATACTGGGGAGCCCAGGACTGCCCCAATACTCCAGGTGTGGCCTCCCCAGAGGCCACAGGGGCCACAGAGGGGCAGGATCCCCCTCCTCGCCCTGCTGGCAACAGCCGGGATCCCATTGGCCTTCTTGGCCACGAGGGCACACTGGTGACTCATGGTTAACTTGCTGTCAACCAGGACTCCCAGGTCCCTCTCTGTGGAGCTGCTCTCCAGCAGGTCGACCCCTAATCTGTACTGGTGTCTGGGGTTGCTCCTCCCCAAGTGCAAGACTCTGCACTTGTCCTTGTTGAACCTCATGAGGTTCCTCTGTGCCCACCTCTCCAGCCTGTCCAGGTCCCTCTGGATGGCAGCACAGCTCTCTGGAGCATCAGCCACTTTTGCAGCGCAGATGAACAGGACCCTGGGCAGTCAGGAACAGCAGCCCTCCGGCACGGCAGCACACACAGAGCCCCGGCACACAGGGAGCTCACTCAACGCACTCGCAGCCTGGTCTGCAGCACCTCCGCCAGCCACGGACCCCACACACAATCCCAAAATCCAGGATTTTACACACGGATCCCTTGTTACAGCACTGAGCCCAGCGGGACCCGCAGCGTGCTGCGTGTACCTGCAGTTATTATTTTTTTTTATCTCAGATAAGAGCAAACCTGCTTCAAGAAATGTAGGTCTTAGTTCATCAGTTAGACAGAAGGGGAAGCATTCATGATGTGGAAATGGGGTTTCTGTTTTTTTGGAGGATACTTACATATATATGTGTGTGTATATATATATGCATATTTATGAATACACTGTGTAACTATAAATGCTGGCAAGATAGCCAGATGGTGCCAAGGTGGCCCATGGTGGCAGCTAGGGAGGGCAGAAGACCCAAAGGACATGGAAAATGTTTCAAAATAATAATAAAAAAAAAAGGGAGTGGGATTTGTGAACATACAGAGCAGTCAATTGGGATTCAACGCTCAAGCAGGCACGGAACACGTTATCATCAATGAGGCTTTGGGTGCCTGGAGAACTTCTCCAAAGCAGCCCAACAAAGACACACTCAGTGTGTGTCTACTTTAGTCCTAAGGTGTTAATATCAGGGAACCGATTCTACATTTTGACCCAGTTCTGCAGGATTTTCTCCCAAAATAAGCGGAGGAACAATGACAATGCAAAATCATCACCAAAGCATGTGTCCCCGTTAGTAGCAGTCTGCTGCTGCCCTGAGCATTTTTCATATAAGATCCTGCTGAGAATCTGTTCCGGCTTCAGCTCCTGCTAATACCTTCATTAACAACTTGGATAGAGACAAAAATACCAGGAAAGAAAATAGGTGGAGGATATGGAGGATATTAACTCAGGGAAGGTTGCAGATGTCCTGGGGGTCAGGAGGAGAGGTCAACACGGGCCTGAAAACTGGAGACACCGTTTGAAAGGAAAACAAGGAAATTTAACAACAATAAGTGCAAAGGAGTGTGGTGGGAAATCAGAAGCCCAAACAGAAAATGGGAAAGACTGAAGGGCAACAGAAAAAGGATCTGGGAGGAGGAGCAAACCCAAAACAGAAATCAGCAGAATAATGCTGCAGCACATGCAACACCTAGGACAAAACACGCTGTAAATATGTTTTTCCAAGCCCGATCAATCAGCGGGCTTCCCATGTGATGTTCCATGTATAAGGGGAACGAATGAGTCTCACTGGGCTGGAGAGCAGGGGTAGGTTGGCTACTGATTGGAGCTTGCTAGGAAAAAAAAAAGCAAAGGTGAGGAGAGACAGTTTGCTTCATAAGCAAATTGTCTTTTTTTTCCCTAAATTTTTAAACTTTTCCTTATTTTTATATTTTTTCCATATTCCAAATTTTAAACTTTTTTTTCCCTTTATGGAAACAAAAGGGGACAACAGTGTGGAGAAGAGGTTGTTATCTGCAGGGCAGCCCTGGCTGCTCTTGCTGCTGAGGCCCAGGTGTGGAGCACATGGCAGGAGATGGGAAGGAATCCCTTATTCCGTGACCCACTGCAAGGAAACGGCAGCCTCTAATGGGAAGCAGCCTTTGTCATGGAACAGGAAGAGCATCACTGCCTGTCTGTGATGTGTATTTTGGCTGTGTTGCTTCTATTCTTTACCTGTTTTTGTTTTATTATATTGAATCCTACATTGAAGCTTAAGAAAACCAGTTATCTTCAAAATTACAGGGCAAATTATTTAATTTTATGATATTGAGGGGTCGTTAACTGCAGAAACTCAAATGAGAAGACAATCTGGCTTGATGCCTGTTGCTTTGAGAAGATTTTTTGAAGCCCACGCTATCACTTTTCTGTCACATTGATTTAAAGAAAAGCCCTTGTCTCAGAACCAAAATAATGTCATCTAGTAAAAACTGTGTTGAAGGCTCACATCAATTTTCAATGCTTGCAAAATATATATTCAAAACTCTGAACATTAATAATTATCTTCTCATATTATTAATGTGACAGTGCAGAAGGAGAATATTAGCTCCACAAAATCAAACATTTATGTCCAAAGTGTCAATGCTTCAGCTTCCTCAAAGGTTGTAGAAACTGATGAAATAATTAAGTAACTAACACAATGGCAGCTCTTTGTGAAAAATCATCCCAAGTTCCTAAGTCATTATGAGCCAATCTTTGCATGCTCTTGCAGTTCAGGTCTTGCAAGAATTAACTGATTCACAGAGGGCCAGGCTCACAGCTCAGTTTATTTCCTGCTTTCATATTTGTGGGACCAACAAGGACACCAAGCTGCAACTGAATCTGTTCTCTGTGAAGCTGCCACTACCTGTATCTATTCCAAAAGCAAAGCTCTGTTTAACGAGTGGAATCAAACATTTGCACACGTTTGTCTCACTTAAAACTGCCTGCAAAGAAATTACTTTGCGTCGTCACTGAAGCTGTTTAAAAACAGAAGCTGCCTAGAAGATAAAATGAACCACACCTAAACTGAAAGGCATGAGAAGCAGGCTAACCTTTAACTCCCCAAGCTACTTCATATGATAAGAGCTTTTATGGTGCAATTCTGAAAAGCTGCATGCCAGGTTGCAAGGTTGCAGTAAACGTCAGCGCTGGCAAAGCAGAGATTTTAACAGCTCTGGATAGGAGGAAAGGGGTAGCAGAAGGTCAGCACTGCATTCCTCAAGTCCTCAAAAGGTCAAGGCTGGAGTAGGATCAAAGAATGCTTAAGGTTGGGGTCATCTAGTCAACCCCTGAAACAGAAGCTGGTGGAGAGACAACACACACAGCTCAGTGGCAATCACAGCTGTGGTCCATGGTCCTTTCCTCCTGAGCGTGGCAATGGTAGGAGCCTGTGCTTGGGCTGGTTCCTCATCTCTACAGACTGTAACTCCTATGAGTTGCACCTTTGCGGAAGAAATGAGACATTCCCTTTTAAAATTTATCAGGAGAAAGAGACAACCATTCAGCATTCGCTGTATCGTGCTGGGATGTCTGATCAATACATTGCCCCGGGAAGCCCGGTTGGAGATGCCCATCTTGGGGCTGAAGTGCTGTCATTGGACACACCGGGACGCTGCACTTTACAACTATCAGTGATAACTCAGCATTCCAGACTGAAAATACATTTAGAAGCACTTTTAAGAGACTAGTAGCCACGTAGATGATCACTGAGCCAAGGGCAACCTGTTGTGGACTCAGAAATACTTTCATCCAATAAACAGGAATCTAAAGAAGTATCTACAAATGGGATCAAAGTGCAGGAGAACGTCTTGCAAAGCCAGCGAAAGGAAATCCTGCTGCTGTGCAGCAGTGAGATGGTCTTTGAACTGGCCTGGTGCAGGGCAAGAAGCCACAGTGGAGAATTTTTCTAGACAAAGCACCAGTTTGGTGGGAGCTCCTGCTAGGGCTTTATTCTACGGAAAATAAAGCAGGACCGGTTTTGATGGAGCAGCTGGATGGGCTGGATGCTGTCCTCATTCCAGCTCATGGCCACAGGTAGTCTGAGACAGTCGAGCATCCTGCTATCCCTGCATGATATTTGGAGAAATGGCCCATCTGTGGGACTTTGGCAGATGCTGCTATTCCAGAGGCATGGATCTGAGGCACTGGCACTCAAATTCACATTTGAAAAAGTCCCAGTAGTGCAGACAAAAATATCCCCGAGCCTTGTCTTGAAGACAGCGATTAAAATGGTGAAAAATAATGGAAAGAATATACCAGTTCTCCACAATGTGCAGGGGTATATGATGGGAACAAATGTCCACATGATACTTCTAAAGGCCTTTCCCTCCAACAACTATACTATTGAAAAGAGATTAAACTTCTCCATATTTTGGAGCAGGAGGAGCTAAATTTTGGAAAACAGAGAGAGAGAGAAAAAAAAAAAACCCACAAAAAACAAACCACACGAGGGAGACATGGACTGGGAGCCAAAGAGACAGGGAAGCAGTAAGGGTAAAAGAAAACCAGGAATTAAAGCATTCACCAGTGGGAGAGGAAGGAATCCTGACACATGAAAACAAAGTCAGCTACAGCAGAAATCTCTAATGAAAGACAATGGGTCATCTTCAACAAGGCACCAGAATCGAATGATGCATCTCTGAAGTGTATGAACACTGCACAAATTTATCTTACTCAAGGCAATAACAGGCAGTAATTAATAAAACTTCAACATTTCCAGGCAGCTTGAGTTACCTTTATTTTGCTTCTTCATGCGGATTGTCGTCCTTTTAAATTTCACATTAATGTCATGGTAAACTGGAAGGAAAAAAAAAATAAAGAATTAGAGCATAATTGTTCTCAGAGAAAATCTTTAAGCTAGCATGCAAAAGCAGTGCATTTCTCCTTCAGAAATCTGCACAGAAAATTAGTTTTACTCTGCTCTGAGTACTTCATTAAAGAGAAGGATTAATCCAAGTAAAGTTCTGGAGAAGATTAAGGCTATTTACACACCTGGGACTATTACTTTACTGCTTGCTAAACATAATCCGGATTCACTTTGAAAATCTGAAGCAGGTATCTAATCATCTTTATTTTGCTTTGAAGAGAGCTCACATGGGACGGATTTTAGCCCTCTTCCTGATCTTTAGATTTTCTAGTATACCAGCCTTTAACATTGCCCCTTAGGGCTTCTACACTAGATTTTCCATACATGAGAATTCCCATTTCAGCTTTCTGTCTGCTTCATAAAGAGCCCTAGACTCATTTTTTTTTGTTTCAATGTTGTTACATAAAAATTTCTTAAGAGCCTGAAATAACTAGGTTACCCCTATGCATTAGCTCTGCACGTTTTAAACACGGTGAGGAAGGCAGAGTGCAAGGGAGATAAACCACCCAATTTAATATTTTAAAAACAACAGCTCATGTTATGAAACAGGAACACAACTTTTCTTCAAGGACTTTCCTGTAATTGTTGGAACAAGCCTGAATGGAAGTGAAGAGCAAACTGCATATTCAGCCCAGATAATGGTGACTTCTTTTATACAGAAACTGATGGACTTGATACTCTGACACTACCACTGTCTAGCTACAACAGCCTGGGGCCAAGATTTCAGATAGCAAGCTGGAAAATCAAAACAAAAAGATTATTACAATGCATTGGCCAAAGAAGGTTTTAGTTAACATATTTTAACGGTATACAACTAGCTGCAACTACTGACAGCATATTCAGTATTTACTGGAACTTAAGAGTCCAAGAAAAACAAGAATACTTACTTGTGTGGTTTTGATAGAGTTCTATAAAATGCAAGCAGCGTATCGCTTTGTTCTTTGCCTAAGGGAGAAAGGCACAATTTTTTGTTTTCTACAATTTTTCTGAAAAGTATTTGGAATTTACTTTTTTTTGCTCAGCTAGGCAGAAAAAAAAACAAGCTAAGGAACCTCAAGAAAAAAAGGAGAGCCACATCTAATTCACTTAGTTTACAGACATCAAAATTTGAAAGAACTTATTTCTCCTAAGAGACTCAGCATCTTAAAAGACTTCTTTATAAAAGTCTTTTTAATCCAGTAACCACTATATCAGTCCAATGGACTTCACCATTACTACAGAGCATCATAACACCAAGTAGATTAATGTAGGTTACAAGTCATATTTTGACATCTAAAGGGGCTTTTATAAAGTCATTATGTACATATAAGAGAAAAATTCCTGCACAATTGTTGTATGAACAGACTTTATATGCTACAAAGTTATGAGCAATAAATAAGCAAAGGGCTACAAGCATAGGTCATAAAAAAAGAGGAAGAAATCTTTAAAAAAATCAGATTTAAAATAACTTTTTTGTTCCTACTTGCAAAATACCACAACCATAAAAATAACTGAGGAAAAATACAAAAATCATCTGACCTCTTTGTGTACAGATTATATCAGAAAACAAGTGAAAAAATGAAATATTAACAGAATCTCATTGAGCAGTGACCTCATTATATGTACCAAGATGGACAAATCATGTATATGGAAATATTTCTACATACAGACCAGAAAAAAAAGACACTGGCTATTTTCAAAAATGCATAGCTATGAAATACTTGTGCTGATTTTTAATCAACATACTTTCCGTAACGCGTTCATCCTGTCACCTGCTTTTCCCACTGCAAACCCTGGAAGACAGAAAACAGTCATTTTATTAGTGAGCAGTGCATGCATCAGGCAGGACCTTGAGAAAGACGACGGAAGAAAACAAATCACCATCAAGTTTAATCCCTCTTACTTCTACTCCATTGCACAGATTATTTTCAGAAAATGGCTCTGAGGAAAATACATTTAATAGAAAGTAACAACTCATCCATTACAAATCCCTATCAACTGGATGCTGATTTGCAGCATGAAAAAAAAAGAGATGAGTAAGGTTTAAATTAAGACATTTCTTTTGTGCATTTGTTCCAGATAATTGAGTAATGTGATTGTTTCATCCAGAAAAAGTAATCTTTTGCCTAGAAGGAAGGGGAAGGAAGGACAAGGAGGGAGGCAATGCAGGTAGACAGTCTGCACAAACAGTGGCTCCAAGGCCCATGAGGCAAAGACGGCTGGGCTTGTGTTTACAGAACAGAGACCCTGAAAATAGTATTTTTGCATTGGCAAAAAACACAGGCTTGAAAGCCAGAAAAATCGGGCTCTGCAATTACAGGCTGGTAGTTAACCCTCCCTGACCTACTGGTACTTACTAGGTGAACCGTGGCAGTGATGAAGAGAGAGCAAAGCACCCTCAAAAAGTATCTGCTGGGACACTAGCTGACCAGGCTGAGTGGGCAGGAGGCTGTTCCACTGCCAGCATCAACTCCGTAGTCTACAGTCCACATGGCCTGACTTCAGATTGCTTGAATTTGCATAGGTGGATTTCACTTTGGGGGGATTTTTGGTGTTTCTCCTGCTGCGACAGCTGGAGTTGTGGGTTACCTCAGCCACGGGGCCTAATCCAAAAATCACTGGTCTGTGATCTGAGAGCCAATCTTGACTCATTAATTTCTTGCAGTCCTCGCAGCAGAAATGAGCTGGAAGAGATCTAGGAGAGCAACAGCACTGGGAGTGTGTGGACAGGACAAGGAAGCAAGCCTGGAGGCTGCTGTGGAAGCAACAGAGGGGCTAGGGCAGCCATGAGCCAGATGCCTCCAGCCAAGATGGCTTCTTGATGGTACTCGCCAGCCTCCCAGAGCAATACAGCTCTAATATCTCCCAACTCCTACACAGGGAAACACAGGAAAACTGTGCATACACACACACACACACACACACACACAGAGTGCACATTAACAGAGTATTAACTATCACAACCAAAAGCAGCAAAAATTAGGTCATGTGGGCAACCTCAATTCACACAGAATCACAGAATGTTCGAGGTTGGAAGGGACTTCTAGAGATCATCTGGTCCAACCTTCCCGCTCCAGCAGGGACACCCAGAGCACAGGGCACAGGGCGGCATCCAGGCGGGTTTGGAGACCTCCAGAGAAGGAGACT
>JAUBOD010000443.1:1872482-1912609 GCA_032353885.1 Nothura maculosa | reverse complement strand
GCCAGGGCTCTGTCACCCTTAAAGAAGTTCCCCCTCACCTGGAGATGGAGCTGCCTGTGTTTCAGCTTGCACCCATTACCCCTTGTCCTGTCGCTAGCCACCAATGAGAAGAGCTTGTCCCCTTCTTCCCTACATTCTCTCTTCATGAACTTACACATGTTGATCATATCCCCTCTCAGCCTTCTCTTCTCCAGAGAAAATAGGCCCAACTCCCTCAGTCTCTCCTCATACGAGAGATGTTCCCAGTCCCTTAATCATCTTTGTTGCTCTCTGCTGGACCCTCTCTAGGAGCTCCACATCCCTCTTCTGCCAAAGAGCCCAGAATTCAATCATTCAAAGGATATACATTAAAGTGAGTCTTTAGTAACATGCAGGCACACGTTTCACAGAAAAAAAGTCTTTCAGAGGAGAGGTACAGAGCCTTTTTTTCAGAGCTATTTTCTTCTGCAAGAGAACCACAACTTCCTCTATGTATCTATTCCCTCCAAACTGCAGTTACAATTCAGCTTGTTCAAACATGTGGCCTTGCAGCTTCCAAATGGAGGATGCTCTGCAAATCTGCAAGCAACTGGAAACGTGGGTGGTTTATTCAGGCTTCCACGTGCATCCCAAAAGCAGGGGCAGCTACGCAGCTCATAACGAAAGGAGACTGTTTACATCCAAGAGGTGAATGCTCTCTCAAGGCATACACACCCAAAATAGATTTTTTCTCTGCTTCAGTCACGTAACAATGCAAATTTCCTGTCCTCTGCCATCAATATAATGCATCCTATATTCTCCCCATCCCGACAGATGCATATGACTTGAACTGTTTGCCTCAGAATTATGCATTTTTTGGCTTTTTTTTTTCCCCAGATGAATCTCATTTTAATTCTGCATAGTTTTCTTATTTCCAAGTCTGTTTGAGGTCTAACAGGAATTTTTATGTACACTGGTTTACATCCTCAGGAGAACATACAGAAAACTATCTCGTTTGAAGGAGAAATTTAGTGCTTCATATTCAAGGGTGCTTCTTAAACAGAATTTATCCTACAAAAATAAAAAAGGCTTTAACTCATGGTACTTGAAAATTGAGGGAAAGATTAACACTATTTCCCACACAACACAACTAGAAGGATGGAAGTGCAGTACAGGGTGAGTGTAAAGCTCCTTTACAAATCACTTTACACTTAAAAACTATTAGTACTGCCTTTTATAATTTTGTCCTCACATCATAGCCCATTGGCTCAGAATCTGAGCCAAGCCTCAGTCAACCAAACGCAAAACATGTCCTGTCAAATAAAGGATGCCTAATAATCTTTGTAATTGACAGAGTGAAGCACAGGACCTCAAATGCACTCAACTGAGGGGGAAAAATAATAATAACGGGACCTGCTCTTTCTCTACACGAGAGATCCAACCAACAGTGGTAACTGAATTAGTTAGGAGGGCGTGGAATTTTTCCTCGGCTCTTGACTTTGCAGGCAGCCCCTTAAGAAGCAGCAGGGTAGTGATTTTTTGGTCTCTTCATTCAGCAAAGATCAATTCTAAGCAGCTCAAAGGCCCTTCTGGCCAAGGGCATTAGGCACCTCCCTTGAACAAAGACCTGTTGACTTCTTATTGCAGCATTTTGCAAATGCTTGCGAAGGGAAGGCCAGAGAAGGCCTGGTGTGGCCAGCTCTGTCTTTGCAGTATATGAGCTTAGATATATGTGAAGCAGCAGCAGGGTTTTAGCTGGGACGCTCTCAGCAGGACTGGTTCACCCAGGCTAGGTGCTGTGCTCAGCTGGTTTGATTACTTCCAGAAGCCGCTTGTCCAGAAGTGCTCAGCAGCACAATCATGCCTAGAGTTCCCTTCCAAGGATAAATAAAACCACAAAAAAAGAACAAACAAAAAATACTCTCAATTCCTCTGGGAAGTATTCTTTCTCTAAGGAAAGTCTCTATTTACAGTTGGTGTATTACATCCTCCATAATCTCATGTTTCTTTCGATTTGTCTCATTTACTTCATGCAGTTGACAGCGTTTCTATTGTTAGACTTCAAATCAGTGTCTGAACAGACCTTTATAAATAGAAAACCTACAAATGGGTCAAGGATGGGGATCACTCAAGTTACTACGAACTCAAAAGGCCATGAGTCAAATTTTATTTTTCACTAGAAATCTCAAATAAAATATTTATAGCAAAGCCAGAAAGTGGATTTCTTAGGATTGAACTTCTCTAAAATAAGGAAGCTTCTTGAAAAGACTCAATGTAAAAAGAAACATTAGGGTCTTGTCATTTGACAGATTTATTACAAATTGATACATAATAATACCTACATAATCCCTTCTGCTAAGTCCTGCCACTGGCTGGTTATAGCACTCTAGAATAAAAACTGTTTTTAATCACTGCATAGGATATGCCCCAACCCTAATTACGTATCATGTTTTATATGAAATAAAGTGTCCCAGTGAATATGTACATAATTTGATTATAAAGCATACATTCATAGATGACTCTCAGCTCTTAGAGCTATTTTAATATTGCCTAGCAGAAAAAAGTGAATTTTCGTTTGTAAAAAGAGAACGTACAAAATATTTCTTTAAATCACCATGTCCTCTAAAGTGCTATTCCAAATAATGATTACTGTGGTACTTGTCACACACATTAACCGCACATACCTGCAGCCCCTTTTCCATTTCCAACAGCAACGACAGCACGAATTGATTTTTTCCGGCCTTCCTTTGCTTTCATGCAAAACACATTTTTCATCTGAAGAAAGAAATACACGGCAGCTTGTTATGCCACGGTCCAACTATATTCTTTTAAAAAGTCAACTTATTAACAAGACATTAGAGGTTTATGATGAGGCCTTGCCATACGTCCTGCCTTTGTGAATGAATATCATCTGCAGTGGGACACTGGCTTTGAGGCATTAAATATTTAAATGCTGCAAAGAATCTAAACTCAGATATGCAAAAAGTTATTTGAAGTGCAGTTTCTCTAACATATCCCCACTGTTGTGTTTATTTGCATGACAGACATCCTCTAACACCATTAGTTTCAAGTGTGATTTTAATCGCCATGAAAAAACAGACAGTAAGGAAATGAAATAAATGAAAAATGACATTAATGTTTCTCCCCACACTCTCTTATATTTTAACGTATTTTAGAAGCACTGTCAGGAATTGCTCAAGGCTTTACATGGGTTAAGTCCTGGGATTCAAATCTGCTTGCAGCCAGCAGAAGGCATTGATTTGTAGCTCTTCTCATTACCGAGATGGCAGCTGCTAAAAAGATGACTTCATTTAAGAAAGGGGAGAAAGAAAAATGATGTCTGATTCCTGGAACCAGAAATGTTAACAGAAGCACTACAATAATTCCAAACAGAGACGCAACAAAGACATTTAGGTTGAAGTGAGGGGACAACACAAACTGGGGAGTCAGTGGGGCTTATGGTTGGGATCCTGGAGAGCAAGGTTTGCTTCTGGCTCTCTCGAGTCTTTTCATCCCATGCTTTATATTCTTCCCATTTTAAAGGGTCTAATATATTATAGTCTTCTCACTTTAAATGGTCTAATGCATCATTTGAAATCCTTTGTCTATCTAGCTGTTGCTCTAGTTTCCTTGTTTTCTTTACATCCATCCACACACACACAAACACACACACACACAAATGTGCATATCTTTTCTGTAACACAATGGGTATTGCCTCTTTGTGCTAAGATTCACGTCTCATTATTACTAGTCAACAGACACAATATACTTCATGGGCCATTTCTGTCTTTCCCTTCAAATATATCAAGGTTTCCTTTCTTGAAGCACCATGACAATTTCTGTAAATTATTACAGTAACAGCTAAATTAAACCTGCATTGCTTATATATGAATTAAGCAGTATTCATCCTTTTTCAACATACAGTTCTTCAGGAAGCTAGTTGGTTGAAAAATATATTTTTAAGTAGATTACTGCAAAATACATGGTCATGGCTTAATCATTATTGTGGGCATTCACAATGGAAACAGTTCAATGACTTCCCTGGGTACAGGTTAGGAATGAATACTTGCAAAAAACAAAAAATCTTTTCATTTTCATTTAAATAAAGATGCTCTTAAACTCAAGGTACACATATGTTCCAGGGGGAGTGTTTCAAAGAAATGCCCATGCTGCTGTTTGCTTACTCCAAGTTATTTTTCTTCCCGTGACCTTGCAGCTTGCATTGAAGAGCTCAAAAGCAAGCTTAGTAGAAAATTCAAGTACCTGGGAAAACACGTTACTTACAGGCAGCAGGAACAAGGCAATACAGAAAAGGGACTGAACCAGAGCAGTGGTCCCTCCAGATGCACCAACAACACACTGGTTTTGCTCTACGGGTATTAGTTCCTCCAAGCAACAAAGTGAGTAGGTGTTTGCCCAAACCCAAGAGCCTCCCTGTGGGACTCTCCTTAGAGCTCATTCTTCTCCCTGTCCAGAAGGTGGCAACAAGAACATGTGCAAGAAGCTCCTGCAGGGGCTGCCTGCTGGAACCCACACTTGTCTCGCTCGCTCGCCTCGGGCCTTGCTCGCTCCTGAATGCCGGAGAGGCCTCCAAGCTCTTCCCGGTGCACGAGGGCTGCACACGGCTGTGCTGGATCATCCCCCTCCCAGGCCGCCTCCGGAGAGCGTTGGGATGTACCTCCCTTCCTGCCTGGAATTCGAGCCTGCAGCCCCAAACATACCATTAAGCTGCGAGGGAATTAATTAAGGCACAATTAGTAGCTTGCCACTTTCCAAACGCGACCTCCAACGAGAGGCTGAGATTAAGGCAGAATTATCCTTATTTACTAGATTTTAATTTGAGACAGATTTAAAGCCTGCTTTTTTTTTTTTTTTAATTTGAAAAGAGTTGCGTGTTCAACCTTACTCAGCGCGTGCCTCACACGGTCACCCCACAGCTCCCTTCCACAGTAACAACATCAATGCGGGGGGGCTGGTTAGAGAAGCCCTCCCAGCTAATCCCAAGACCTCCAGCACCCCAACCACCCGAGCTGGAGGGCACAACCGGGGTTGCAGGCGAACAACAGTGTGACATGCAGGTTCCCATCTACATAGAGAGCGGGCCCATGGTGGGCAGCACCAAGGGCAGCACTGCAGGGGAAGGCAGATTAATGTCTCTCCTGCTAAGCCCATGAAGATGTGACCTTCTCAAAGACCAGCGAATTTACCCGTCAGTGAATTTGTCAGTCCACACCGTTGAACATATGTACTCCCTCTCGTAGCTATTAGTTGGAGTAAATAAAACATTTCTGTCTCGGAGAATGTGATTCAGTAGCTGTAGCCTCACGGCAGCCAGAGGCACAGGGCAGATGAGAACCAACCGTATTGTACATCATGGAGTCCCAGCCCCCGAGCACAAGGCAACTACAGATGCAGCAGGACCCCAATGACCTGGACTCACCTGCTGCTCACCCAGCAATGCAGAGGAAAGGACCACCTCCAAAGGCAGCTGCACCTCATGCAGGTGCCGGTATCAGAGCTGGAAACTGCCCAAGACATTTTGACCGTCTATCTGCAGACACAGTCAACATGACCCAGCGAAGAGAACGTGTCCCAGCAGCTCTGCAAGCCACGTCTGCAGCTACAACATCCCACAAATGCATTTTAGCCAACATCTCATTTGAAGTAAATTATTGCTCAGAGAATACCGCATATACCATGTAATTTTTCAGTCAAGTATGTCAAACAAGGGATCTCAGACACTGTAATTTCATGCAACATTTCTCTTTCACAAATCCTTTTTCTAAGGTGCCATTTCCTGAAACAATGGCTGGAAAACAATTTTCAAAGCCTTACAAAAAGAAATGCAGGTTTGGGATTCTGTGCATTAAGGAATTGTATTTTTGCCACAGAAGATATATTACTGTGGCTTTAAAATACAGTTATTTGTGATTAGTCTACCAAGATTAATTCTGTGCTTTTAAAACAGACGCTTACTAATGGGTTTCTTGCTACTTCATGGAAAACTGAAGCTATGGCCCTATATTCTATTATATTAGCAATCTCCCTTTGCATCTGGACAATTTATTTTTGTTTAGTGGATGCAGAACAAATGACTACAGTGATGCAATTACCTCTTTTCACTGTTCCTACTCCCTGCAGATAGCTGCATGCACTTCTGAAAAAAATACACATATTAAGTTGCTGACAAACCACTTAAAGGTACTTAAGGTTCTTTGCATCGTTTTTGCCCAATAAACCTCAGGTGTTTTGATTTTACTCCCTCATGCCCCCATAAAAGCAGTGCTTCTTAGGCAAGCAGTTTCTGCATGGCTTGGTAAAGAAAGTCATGGAGCATTTAGTGTTCCCATCCCTGGATGGTGCCAGGACAGAATTCCCCCAGTTTTTGCTAAGGGCTGAATTCAGAACGATCAAAACAGGTAACCAAATTCAGGCAACACAAACCTTCAGAGGAGCATGGAAATGGGTGCCTGGAGGGAAAAAGAAAACGAAGGGGAAAACAACAAATGACCAGACTCATTTGGGCAAAAGCTGCCAACTTGACAGGTCTTGCCAAACTCTTGGCACGTGGCACCCCAGGTATGAACTGCCAATACTGCAATACACTTCTGTAAGGTATTTCCAATCTCCATGCAACTCCAGTGACATACAGGCTGGAAGGCAAACTCCTGGGGATAACACTCCAGGATTCAGCTTGATTCAGGATTCAGAGGACAGCCCAGGATGGGGCTTCGTTTACTGCACAGTATCTTGACTATCAGACAAAATTATCCCTTCTTGAAGGCTCTCATCACTATCTTGAGGAAAAGCATCACCCTCCCACTTTTCAGAATACCCACTCACACTAGTACCTGGAAATAGGCTGTTTATATTGATTGATTCCATCTTGGGAAGACCCAGATAACTATTTTTAGTACGTGAGTATTAAAAAGATCTTTTGTCCTCACTTCTTCCCTCTCTTCCCACACTCCTAGAAAGTTAAAAACGAAAAAAAAAATCCAGGGAAAAAAATGATAGGCAGCTCTACCTTCAACACAGTAAAGAATGTGAGAGATAGCCCTGGACTAAAATAGGCACATGAAGTGCTGCTGACATCAAAGGACCAGGACATAGATAATACTTGGCTCACGTCAGACTAAGCTCTGCACACAGACTGCAGCCCACCGGTGGCTTTACACTGCAACCTTTGGCACTGTTTCTGTAGAGAAATGGGGTGTATTGCCAGACCTCAACCCTGCAGCAAGCGTAGCTAAACACTCACATATCAACCAGTGCTCAAAAACACTTTTGTTTAGAAAGGCCGGTACAGTCTTCTAACCATTGGGCTGAAAATAAGAACTATTCTGACACTGAAAAATTGCACCCTAAACCACTGATCCAGCTACAAAGTGGCCACACTTGCGTAACATTATTGCTGGCATGTTGATTTTTGAAAAAAACTATTATTTAACAATGGATGATAGACAATATAAAGCCTTTCAGTCGCAGTAAGAATGGCATATGCAACCTGTCAACTACAGCTATAAATTCATACTATTCATATGAATTCATAAATTCATACAACAGTAAATGCTACTGTAGGTTTTATTCTCACAGTATTTCTTCCTATAAATGACATTCAAGCAAAACAGCTTTACTTTATAAGGAAATACTTGCACATATTATTTCTCTCTCAACACGTAAGCATAGCCTTGTGGCAGCATAATCTTACCAGAAAAGGGGCTTTTGCATTTTTGTTCATAAAACATAAAAACAGTAGCATTTATGCCAAGAGCACTGCTGAAAATCAAGACAAAAATGAGAAACAAACAAAAAAACCCAGCTTTTTTCTGCAAATTGTAATTTTCCAGCAGTTGTTTTAACCTCTTCTGCTGTTGTGAATACGACGACAGTGGAAAAGACGTACAGAAATAGCATTATGTATGCTCTCTATTTAAAGTAAAAATAATATCTGTTTATTTCAACTCCCCCCACTTCTTTTCAGAATATTATGGGAATCAATTATCTCCGGCTCATTGCTGCCTTTGGACATAGAAATCTTTGCTGCTGCTAACGTTTTTCTGCAAAAAAAGCAACACTCCTACCTTCTCCATTCATATCTGTGGCAACCTTATAAAACAATATAGCTCCAGCCAGCTCCTAAAAAGCTTTTTTAGTATTTAAATATAATGAAGCAATGAAACAGATTTACAAAGGACATGCACGCATTGCGGAGCGACTTATTTTGTATGTAACCTAATGCATTTGACTAAGTAATTCAGCAGGCACAGAAGGGCCATCTTTAGCAAACATCTACTGCGATACCCAAACCATCTGGGACATGCCACAAAAACCAAGTTACAGCAGCTTTTTCCAAAGATCCCTTTTGGGCTGCACGCAGGGCTGAAGCCAAGGGCTGGGGAAGGTTGTCCCACTCACCTGTAACAACCGCGGCAGAGCCACAGTGCAAACCAAGTCAAATCTTACCCTACACTAACTTGAATAGGAAAATAAATGGCTTGAGTGTTTCGGACCTGTGTGAGGTCTTGAGAAAGCAATCGTGGTTTTACAGGAGTAAACCCATTTTGTTGTTACACTTGGGCATGGAGAGCCTGAACAAAGCTGACACTGTCCCACAGCCCCACAGCTTGTGCTTCCATGCTACACAGAACCACCCAAAGAGACTCTAGTAGCTCCCTACCCTCTCCAACTTGCTCTATAGATTATAGATACCTATAGGATATAGCTCCAAGTTATTCTATAACTCAAGAGATATTCTCTACATATTTCTATGGAAGAAAGGTTGCAAGAATCCAGATACTAAGCACCTGCAGTCCTGTCTTTGAGAGGGCCAATGGCAAAAGCCTCTCCAGAGGTTGGATGTGGAATCCCACCACTTCTTCTGAAGTCAGTCCTCATTTCTACCACTTTGTGGCATGGGGACAGGGCAAGACCCAGGAGTTGCACAGAAGTGGATTCATGTTCGTGCTTGAGGGCAACCTCAGCAAGCCCCTGCTCTCTGCTGCGCGTCTCAAATGCCAGGATTGGGTCTTCTCGCTGAACAAGACCCTCTTCCTGCTTTCTCAGCTCCTCAAGGGAACGCCCTGAAGATCAGCGCAGCCTGGGCAGGTTATCTGCACAACAGCTGCCACAAGGCCGTGGAGATGGCCTCTCACAACAGACTTCCATAGTTTCAGGTAGCTGCTTCTGAAGCAAGAACTGCTCTACTCAACGGTGAACAGCGTGGAAACGGTGTTTGACCAAGGAGATCATCTGCTTGATCCTTCATCCATTTCCTTCCCTAGGGACTAGAATTCTTTGTAGTTGTTATAATCCAACCTCCCCACACCCCTCAACCCAAAAAAAAGCATCAAGAAGGTGTAAAATATAACTTATTATGCAAAATAATTACTTCACGAGCACGATTATGCAGTTAACCATACCATGCATCAGACTCTCCATCTACTTTTATTACCAGAAATGAAACACTGGCTGCAGAAGACAGCATCATTTCACAAGGGCTGAACAAAGCAAAACTCAGGAAAACAACAGCCTGAAAAGTCACAGCATCTACCTAAGCAAAACACATACCTATTTCACACAACTTGATCAAACATCACAGCACTTCCTAATGAATTGACTTGCTTCATATTTAACCACTGACCTACAATCAAAGCATCTAATTTATAGACGCAAAGAAATTTTAAGCAAACATACCAAATTTGATTTAAATACACATTTAGTAAAGAAGCTGAGATCCCACATTTACGGTGCTGAAGATTACAGGATAAAACAGGACTCAGAAAAAAAAAATAAGAAGAGGAAAAGGGAAAAATCTGTCTCTGCTTTTATGGGAGCTACCCATGGAACTCAAGTCTACAAATTCCCTTCCAACACAGACTAGCCTTAAATCTAAACATTCAAGTAGACTTTGCTACATTATTTTAGAAATCCTTCATTTCACCCCAAAGGTTCATTTACTTAAAGAAATTTTAATAAATTGTGAATTCTTTTTTTTCCAAAACCCACCAGGACAATCTCTTATGAGTACAGTAATTCCTACTAATGATTCATCTAAGAGAAATTCAAAAAAGAGAAGGCTCGTCTATCTCTTCAGTATTTCAAAGGCTATTCATTTATTAAGAGACTAAACAGAAGCACACACTTTTTCAAATACTCTTCTGTGAACCAATGATTTTAAACTTGAGATCAGTGGATTCATTTTTCACTTTAAAGCCTGCATACAAAATACATAGCATAAATCAAAACATTTTATTATTATTATTTACTTAGATGATTTTGGTTGCATTTATCCTTCTTACTGTAATCCTTAAATTATTACTAAATAGGATTTGGCATGGAAATAGATATCCATACGATGAGACAACCATCAGTACTGTTTTACCAATGCCAACTTTAAAGGTTGTTTCTGGAAGCCCAGACACACGCAGACCAGAATACATATTATGCTATGTAAATATGCAGGAGATAAAAATAACCCATCTACTGTTGCCACAAACCATCTGTGAGATTAAGTGTAAATTTGCTTCTCAATCTATTTTCTATCATCTCTTATCTAGGCATCAATGAAAAATCTCACAAGAATATACTGAAATATCTAACAAAACAGCAATGACAAATCTCACAAGAATATATTAAAATACCTAACAAAATGGTAAAATTTGTGAAACTGAACTCGATTTTACAAGTCTGTATCAGTTTAGATATACTTAATTACAGATAAGGGGAATCATTTTGTATTTCTGCTGCTGCAAACTCTGAGATGGGATAAGTGACCATAACAATAAAAGGACATGCAGAACATTCAATATGAACTGACAGTTAAGCTCAGGTCCTTGGAAAATCCATATTCTCTTAAGATTTAGCCTGAAACTCATTAAAGGAAAAAGATCTCTCTCATTGCATTAGCTTTCAAGTGCCTTTAATTGAATCTGTTCTTCGTAGTGTACAGCACTGCTATAATATATGTTCTGTTGAGTCTTCAGAAACTCAAAAGTTGATCTTAAACATCAATTTTGTTTAAAAACAGTGATCATATCCCAAAGACTAAAATAGCTTGACGTTATAACAGAAAGGACCCTGTATATATTTTCAATCTGGCACAAATGGCTAAACTAAAAGTGGAAGATGAAACTAACTAACTAACTAACTAACTAACTAAATGGTCAGGACATAAATCTACGGGCTGAATTATAGACCATTCCCATCCATTGCTTGGGAGGAAGGCACAGGCTCGTGCTGCTTCACTTAGCCTACATATCCTGCTCGTTCAGAGAGTATCACAGATCCAATTTCACTTGATGACAGCATCAGATGACTCTCCTTTGGGAGCCAAGCGTATACTTTTCAAGATAAATCTGCCCTGATGTTAGTAATTACACTACTTACCAAATAAAACCAGAGGAAGCGAGGAAGTGAACAAAAAAAGTCTACAAATCAAATGAAACAGACCTGAAAAGTCACACAGCAACATGCCCCCAAGCAGCACTTTTAAAGCCAAAGAATTACAGAAAAATAGTTCAGGTTACTGATTTTGCCTCCTTATTACATTCTTGACAGCTTTATCTAACCTGCTTTTCAAATGCTCCAGTGATAGAGATCCCGTTCAATTTTCCCTATTGCATCTTTTCCTTCACATCAAAAGCCAAGTTTCCTGTGCTCACATAAGGGGACAGAGTCTCAGCTTCTCCTCTCAGCAAAACGCAGGGAGAAGGTGGTTGAGGACAAACAGAATTGGCTCGTTTATCAGAAGAGAACAGAAATCTCAGACACTTTCTGGAATAGTGCTCTCAGTTTGATTTTCTTTTGTTCTTGCTTTAACTTTCAGATAAGGAGGGGTTGTGAATCAGGCTCTCTTGTTTAATGGAATGTTTCTCATAATCCCTCTCTCTCAACTCAAAGAAGCCTTCGAGTCACTTGAAATAACTCACTTCCCAGTGAGCTATGCTTGCACACAGTGTAAGATTGATCACAGTTATATTAACTTTGCTACTACTCTTGCATCCTACACACACCATTTCCTAGTTACCCAAAGCAATTTTAAAGATATTTGATTTTAACTCCAGCTACATCTTTCCTACTCTGCCCATGTGACTTATTTCAATGACAGTGAAGGACAGGCTTCTATTACCACATCAAACACAACAGGGAAACTCTCAGAAGCTGGTGAAAATAAGTTCCAACTCCAATGTTTGCTTTGTGGAAACCACATCACAAGGATTGGCAGTATGATTTCAGCAAAGGTAGCTGGCCATTGTTTTTAAAAGCAGATGATGCCAACAATGACAGGTAGAGAGTGTGAAAAACAAGACAGAAAACAGAAAAAAAGTGAGAAGTGCCCTTGCCTCTATGCAAGACACAGGTAACACATCAGTTTCCACGTTTCTCCTACACCTCTAGTGAAGATCCACCAAAAGGGCATTTTTATTAAGGGACAGTATTTCCCTGGCTTGCAAGTATCTGCTCCTTTCTCTGAGGAAGCAGTGATGCTGCTTTCCAGACTCTTTTGCACACCCTGTAACCCACTCCTAAATCCTGCGCAGCCCTGTGTCGCAATGAGCCCTGAGAAGCTGATATATGAAAGGACTGCCACTGCTCAGCCTGCCTGCTCATCACACTTGGCACTGTTCTGAGCTGGGACGTGGCCCATCTCCTTCCCTCTTTGACTGCCACCGCAATTTAATGACCAACCTTTTCCCTGTGCCTCCACACAGGGAAGCAAGGGCTGCTTGTTCTTGCAGTTCCCTCACCAGCAAGTTCTGATTTATGGTCAAGGGACTGGTTCATTTTTTTCCAGGGCCTTCCTCCAAAAGAGGAGATGTTTGGCCATACTCCAAGAACAAGACACCCAGACAGAAGGTCTGGCATAAGAATCAATGTTTGGCGCTTGCTTAGAGATATGCACTGCAAAAAAAAAAAAAAGAGGTACAGTTCCAAAGATGAAAATCGCAATACAAGATTTTGACTCTGACCATAATGCAAAATCTCGAGGCAGAATAACTGTTTTCAAGTGCATCCTGCTAATTAAGTAAATGCTGTCCCTTGCCAGATTTGTCAGACATGATTTGTTTCTGAAAAGTATTTGCATGAAGAAAAACCAGCTGTTCCAGCACAATGACAGTGTATAATAAGACATATGAACATAAAACAGGGCATATATAGAAGGAACATGATTCCTAAAAGGGCATCACTTGTGAACTTCGGTGGGGGAGCACAACATGACGTGCCTGTGAGCACGAGATTCAAACACATGCAGAGGGAAGAAATACCTTTCCCAGACATATCCTTTATCATAGAGGCACAGGTAGCACACAAGGCTTCTAAAAATGCAGGCAATATTTCACAGAAGTGCTTAACCAAAAGAGTAATGATGAGCGACATGATGATCGGTGACTGTTACCCATTTATAACTGCAATTTGTAAAAGCCTACTGAAAATACTCCAGAATGCAAAACAGGAGCTTTTGAACACTAACTTTCCATCTGCTACTGCTGAGTGGCAAAGCCACATCTGAAAGGGTACAGAATCCTCCTACTTCCTTAATTTCCCTGGACTGAACCCGCAGTTCACTCGCACAACCATCAGAAGGCATGTGGCAGCCTCAGACACACATGTGCTCAGTGACAAATGGTTATTTGCTTCCAGGCTGGGGCTTCTCTGCAGGAAAATGTTAAGAACAACGAAGAGGTCACGGCTGTGAGATATTCACTGCCCTTTCAGTTACCCTCACTGCATATCCTGAAGAGCAATCCAGCAAGCACCGAGGGGCCGGATTCTGTAAAATTCTTCTGCAAATGATCACAAAATGATCATTTTACTGCTCCATCTGTCCTGTAATTCAGCATTACTTTTCAAACTAGTGTTGCAAATTGTGACAGCACTGAGTGGACACGAATGTTTCCAAGGGTGCTGGGTGCTCCACGTGCTAATAATTTTAGAGCAAATTAAAAGTCATCTTGAGGACCTATCTTTCCTTTTCATATACTACTAAGAGGAAAAAATGTCCTACCCAATTTTTCAGCCTGCCACCTTATCCTACCAGATAATCCGCAGCTGGATTTCCCATCTTACACAAGCATCACCTCACACAAAGCAGCAATGCTGCTTTTATCAGTCACGAAAAAAAATCCCACGTTTATTATGAAGTGGAACATGTGAAAAAGTCCCAGATGATACTGCACTTTAGCTGCTAAAAAATAAAGGAGACTGCTAATTCCAGTAGTTGAGAAAATACATACAGCCTTTCCTTCGTGACCAAAATAATGGCTTGAGGAGTTCTGCTTCTTTCACCTCAAAGTATTGACAATGACTGCCCTTCAACACTTTCATTTGACTATTTTAAAAATAATTACACTACCAAGCAGAGCAGGAAAAAAAATGAGAATGACTTTTAGACAGTAAAAATGGAAAAATAAAAGAATGGAAGAAGGGAAGAAAAAGAAAACGGAAGTTAAATGTCGTGGCAGAGACCAAAAAAAGGTGCATTTTATCTCCTAGTGATGCTAAGTAGGAATAGAATATATCTGCCTAACAACTTCAGTAAAAGTCACTTTTACTTTACACACAAAAGCCTGTACACGACATGTATAGGCGTTCGTATGTACGAAGAGACCCACTAGGTATTTATCAGAGAATGTAGATTGATCCAGGTTTATACTCAGGTTCTCAGATCATGATGTGAAATGAAAGGAAGCTCTTTTTAAAGCAGCAACTAAACATCTATTTTTCTGCAATAATGTAGTAGTTAAATATTAATAGCAAATGAATGTTTGGATGAGAACCCTGAGCAGAGTGCACATCTAATAAACAGTTTCATCTGCTGGTAAGTAAACAGCACAAAAACGTTCAAAGTGACTAGTTTATACAATTACTTTAAATGTGAAACCACTGGGCTGATTTGTGCCACCAAGTGTTTTTGTAAAAGGACTGCAATTAATTTACTAAAGCACAACTCAAGTTTCCACAAAATATCCCCAGGAATTCATTCAGCTGCAGCCATGGGATCCTTAGGTTCTTCCACACAGGGTGCCCAAAGTGCCACCTAAAGCGAGGTCTTATTTGAGTGATTTCCAGAATTACAGCATGTTCTGACAACCTACCCTGACGAAGGCTCTGCCAGAAAGTCTTCCTCC
Organism: Nothura maculosa; assembly: GCA_032353885.1. NCBI lineage: Eukaryota > Metazoa > Chordata > Aves > Tinamiformes > Tinamidae > Nothura > Nothura maculosa. Next base: position 1,897,520 of record JAUBOD010000443.1, on the reverse strand, counting down.
AGCCAGTGGCCCACCCGAGGACACACGCAGGGTGTCCTGCTTTCTTTTCAAATGTCTGAACTTATTTTGGCAAAAACCAAGTCCTTTTAACACACCATGCATTTTTAAAAGAATTAGAACCAAATTGTGAGAGCTCAGCTCTTTAAAAAACATAAATCACAAACTCATGGATTCCCATGGAGCTGGAAATGAGCTGGCAACTGCCACCAGTCAGTTGGGAATGGTATGGAATAAACAGGGAGAGAGGGCAAAAATTGTTCTCATTTCCAGAGCTGCCACCTTCCGGATGCTGCTCATCCTTCAGCAGAACAAATCAATTGTACAATCAAAGGAAGCAATTTATAACTGAAGTCATCCTCTCTTAATGATCCTTACATGAATGCCATTGCTTCCAGAACAAGTAAATCAATCCAAATGGAAGGCAAAATATCTGTTAATGCCCAGTACTGCTAATAGTCTGCTTTGGTATGAGTTGCATTCTCCAGTACTTTTCCTTTGAAAACTAACAAGGGTCAACATACCTGCAATACAAACATGGTTTGTATCACACCAAAATTCTACTTTTTGTTTTCCAACAAAACACTCACCTTGATTTTTATCAATGGATTCCCTTCTTGTGTTGCTCAACACCTCAAATGCAATAGAATACTGGACTAATTCCTGATGCTATAAGATGTATCAAGGCTTATCAAGGACTGGTTAATAAAGTCTAAGAGCAATATAAAATAGTGACAGCTATGTTGAAGGTCTTGAACACTTCGTAACACTTACCTCAATGACTCTTGTTTCAAAGTCTTCATAAGTCTCTGTTGGGAGAAAAAGAAGGTATTAATGTGTATTAATCATCTATCTGTGCATTAATTATCTATCAATACAGCTCCCTACAGGTGGTACAATTTTAAAAGGTCCTAATTTTTATACAACTGTAACTCTTAAATTAACCTCAGTATTAAACAGAAAAGTTAAGAATTTGAATATATGTATTGGGAGTTGCTTTCTTTTTAAGGATTAAAAATAGATTTTGTAATTTCACTCCATACATTCTCCTTTAGAATATCACTGAGAAAACAACATGCTGCCTTTATTAATAAAACATTATTCTCTTTTCTTTCGTAAAAACCAACATTTGTGGAAAAAAAAAAAGCTTTAAAATTTCCAGCTCAAATGATAAACTTCCCAGAAAGTCTAATACAGCATTTGTTATAATTACAACACTGCTCATTATAATTAAGAGGTGACAACTGTGAGACACGCTCACGGTGCTACTAGGTACTCTAACCTTCAACCCCAATCAGTATCTCATCTTCTAAGGTACTGCACACACAGAGAAGAAAGGGGGAAATAGTATTCAAAGAATGTCCAATTTAAATAACCAGAGTGGTGCGTGTGAAGAAGGGAAATGGAAAAAAAACCTTTATTTTTCTAAATGGTAAACAAGATATAAAGGTTTAATCCCTTTGCTTGCTCATTGCACAGAGAACTACAGAAGAGCTGATAAAAGATCCCAGCTGTCCTGAGGACCTGACCCTCTCTCCGAACTTTCTTATGGAGAATTCTGCAAAATTCAGCATTTATACGGATATATTTTTGTTAAATCATACATGATATTCTTCCCAATTCTCTACAGCAACAGAAATGCTATGAAAAACAGTTTTTCATAGCACAGCATGCTATGAAAACAAAACATTTTGGGTTTTCAGTGGCTGCCTTGGATATACGTTGTAGCAACTGCTCCCTCCTGGTGACAAAATCTCGTATTACTGAGAATATTTTGAAGCCTGTATTAGATAATCAATAAGGATTCAAGTAAATTGCAGGTATTTTTGGGTAGTATTTCTGTGAGATTCCAGAAAAAGAAAAACCACCCCAAAGCACTGCTGCTTCAACCAGCCAGGAATCTCAGACTGCGACTCTTTCTTCTGTTTCAATTTCAAAAGCTGCTCCAAAAAATGTCTTGCCAATCAATCAAAACAATCCTAGCAGTATTTTTTCCACCCATTGATAGCTTACGCTTTTGCCTTGCAAAATGAGGATTGCTTCAGCATCACGTCTGGGTTTCAGCAGCAGCAAGAGCCGCGCTCAGGCGTGCGGCGCCTTATTCAACCCAACTGCCTCCTTCCCAAGGCACCAACAGATATTCCGTTTGTGCCCTGTCATTAGAAACGGCTCCAAAGGAAGAAGACATTTCAGAAATGCCTCCCAAGCTTGCAGGGGTGGGAAAGCAAACGCACTGCAGTGCTGCTGTGCTCATCAATACTGGCCCTGCTGCCTCCCAAGCCGGTAACTCAAGGGAGAGAAGGGAAGCGAGTGGACAGGGAGATGCTCAGGCTGATCCGATCCGCAGACCTTCACCCCAGCACGCTCCGAAAGGAAAGGCAGGAGGCAGATCCCTGAGGCTTGGCTTCCAGAAGCTTCCTGGCTGAAGGCATCATGCATTTTCCAGAAGCAGGCAAAAATGCTGCGGCTCTCGGATGCTGACAGAAGAACCCCTGTTCTCCAGGGTCCCGTTCCACACTTGATGACTCCACAAACACTTCAATATAAATTGCAAAAAGCTTTGTTCACTGAGAGCATATTTTTAAATTCATCTGTATTTTTCCACATATGCCTTTTTAACATGCAACATAAGAAGTCACCTTTTATTGCCCTCATGGAAAGAATAAATAAAAATTTTAAAAAACAGTGATTTTTAAATCAGTGGCAGTGGAGTGAAATGCAGTATATCAGGATACACAGGGCTGATGAAACCCTTCTGTCCTCTGGCTTTTCCAGCTGACCTCAAAAATGACAGTATTTCAACTTTACATGGAAAACCAGGCTTAATTAAACACGTGACACTTATTTTGCTTGCATGGGCACGCCGAGGTTCTGGAGAAAGCTTTGGGAGGTGGAAACAGGGCAAGGATGTAAAGAAAAAACGTTGTTCCATCCCCTCACAAGGGCTTGCCTTAGAATTCACACAGCACCTCCAAAACAACTACGAACACCATCATATGCAATTTAGAGGCCTGTTAATTCACAGGAAGATTATGGGAGAGTGAAAAATGACACTTTGGTCAATGCCAACCAAATTTGCCAGCTGTTCAAGTTGCAAAGCAATGAGATTCCAGCAGACTCCTCATGCCTGTTTTCATTAATAGCACTGAAGGGAAAGCAAGGGAAATGCTCAAATGCTGCTCAGTACTAGAGAAGCCTGACTGGGAGAGAGGGAGACCTGAAAATCTCCGTGATTTTTGATTTGTTTGTGGTACCAATTCTTCTTTTTGTTTGAACGTGACCTGACTACTACAATCCCAACATCAACAGCAGCAGCCATACCAAAATCAAGGAAAATCCTGACGAGTAAAACTCATACAGGCCTAAATGCTGTTTGAAACAACTGTCCCTTCTCTTAATGGAATAAACGATTTGAAAATGTACTTCAAATTAATTACCAGCACAGTCTATTACTTTTCTCTTTTAGTGAAAGATCTCGAACGATGAGATCTGGACTTCCTCTGTATTCCACCCACCAACTTTACTGGACATTTGAAACAGAAGCACAGAATGGCTGAGGTTAGAAAGGAGCTCTGGAGATCAAGTAAGGCCACCTAAAGCACCTAAAGGTTCCCCAGGATTGTGTCCAGATGCCTTTCCCATATCTCCTGGGATGGAAACTTCACCACAACTGTGGGCAACCTCTCTGTCCCTACAATTCATTCACGTCTCAAACCATCTATTCTTCCACTTGTAGGACAGGGCTCACTCACTGACAGGCTGCCAAGTCCCTCCTCCTGTCAGTGCCTTTCATGAACTATTCGCTTTCAAGGTAATCAGATGAAATGCAAGGCAGCAGCTAGAGCTAACCTTTCATTTATATAACTGCAGTATTATGCTGGTATTAAAATACAGTGGCGTGTTCTTAAAATTTAAGGCAAAATAACATCCCCAAAGAGATCAGGCTCTCTATAAATCCACAAGATAAGTCACAGGGAAACAACATAACTCAGATGTTACTGTGACATAAGCCACAAAACTTATAAGCCATAAAGCTATAAGAACAGAAAACCTGGGAGAGGGGAAAGAGGGGAGAAGTAGACAGCAAAGTGACATGAATTTACAAAAGCAAAAGCTACAAAAAAATGCCAATAAACTTCAGTCTGTGTGAACAACAGCATTAAATGGCACTAAAAAGATAATGTTTTCTCTTCCTTACAACCTGGCATGAGACACGCATTGGAATTTTGAATCCAGCTGCAACAGCGTATTACCAGAAAATATTCACAGGCAGAAATTCATAAACAAAGCACCAGACAGATTGAGGACCAAGGCTTACTGAAGAAAAGATGAGAAACCACTGTCATTCTGATTCCACACATGCAATTCCCCATTTCAGGTTTGTTCTGTAGCAGCACATGTCTCATGATGCAAACTCTTCCTGGGAGAACATGCTGCTAGACACAATGAACTCTGAAACACAATGAACAATCAACTCTGAAAATAATCAACCAAGCCGAACTCCTAAAACAGTGCAGGAGTCTTCAACAAACCTGACACAACAGCGCTAGAAATATGTATGAGTGAATTATCTCACTTTATCTCACCTCCTTTATCTTATCTCACTCTATCTCACCTCCTTTAAAAACAAAAGCCCAAAGATGACAGTAAAAATACAAACATTGTTAACTGCTCCAGCTGAGTATGAAGAGCAACACGTTCTGATATTTAACTGGCTGTATGTAATTGACTCCTTTTTCTCATGTTAAATAAAGCGACCAGAGATTTTCTAGTGATCTCAAGAACACTCATAACGAAACGTTTCCCTTCCCACTCTGTAGTTTTACTAAGTTTCACTAAGAGATTAAAGTAGGTAGTATATATATAGGGAAGACCTCTTAGCTACATTCCAAGTACATATGTGTTTAATTTGTTCTTGCTCATTTAATGGAATACAACAAAAAAAGGCTCTAACAGCTATATCGAACTAAGCAGTAACTTACAAGATTTAATCCATGTTAACACAGCTTGTCCTTGGATTTAGCCGCCTTGGTTTATGTATGGGAGTATGTACAGACACATGCATAACAGAAATATAAAATGGACTTTTAATTGCAGGAAAAGTCTGGACCCTGCAGGAAGTGTCTGGATCCTATTTTCTCCTGGGCCCTTAAATCAGTAGGATAAGTAAAACCAGAATAATATTCAGCCTGCTTACCTCCATTGGGACCTGGGTCAGGGGGGTCCAGAAGGACACCTCCCCAACAATGTCCACTCCAACCACCTTCTCTCTTAACTTTTATTTTTCTCCTCTTCTCCCATGAATCTCTCTGTTGAACAATTTCAGACTGAATTCTCTCTCGTTCTTCTTTCTTTCGCTGGGTAATTGCTTGGACTCTTCCACTTTGTATCACAGGAGCATTAAGACCAGGCCAGAGCAAACCAGAACGTCCTTGAAGACAGAAAACAAAGAAAAAAGAACTACTTTTTCTTCCAAAGTAGGAATGAAACTCTGCACACAGTGAAAATCCAGCAAAATGGGGTAGTATGCTCATGTACTTAAACTACGTTCTGTGATACAGAATTTATATTTAGAAACACAACTACAGTAGGATTTTCTTTTTAATAAGACAAACAGTTCTAAAGCTGCTCTGACATTATGGAAAAAAACCAGAAATTTTTAGGTTTATAAAACCAAGAAATACTACAAATTATAAAGTCAGGATATTTCTTCTCATTCGTGGATCTACCTTCACCAATCTCCTGGCCTCTGTTGAGATTCTTCCTTATCTTCTTCTTCTTTCTCTTTCCTCTTCCTTTCTTTACTCCCGCACCAGTCTCTGCCAAAGCTCCTTTCCATAACTCGTCAGCTGTCACTGAAATGAGAGAGCTTTCATAAGTAACGTGCAAGTACTGCTTATCCTGGAAAATGAAGCCAAACCAAAAATAAACAACAAAAACTCCTTGCTTTATCTTTGCTGTGATTTGGTACTCAGCTGTACTTTGCTAAAAAGAGTAATTTCCTACTCCACAGACATAGAGCTGTTGCAGGAATGCCTCTACTGGCAGGGAGGACTGCAGGAAGACAAGCACCCAGCTGAGTGCACGTTTTATGAAAGCACATTCAAAATCCATTTAAAGGCAAACAGTTCAATTCATCCTACTACTTACCTAGCTTACAGAAACAGGAAGCCTCCCTGAATTACAGAAGGGCTGAGGTTGGAAGGGACCTCTTGGAAATCACCTAGTCCCATCTCCCTGCACGAGCAGGGTCAGCTAAAACATGTTCTCCATGCGCTGCATTCAATGGGCTAGGGATATTTCCAAGGAAAGAGACTCCGCAAACCTCTCCGTGCAACCTCTCTGAATTCTGTGGTATCCTCACAGTAAACAACCAAGCGAGCAAACAGAAACTCTTTTTGATAACATTCAAATGGAACATGTTGATTTGCTCCCTTTGTCTCTCACGCTGTCATGGGGCACTGCTGAGAAGCGCCCAGCCCCATCCTCCTCACGCTCTCCACTCAGGTATTTGTACCTGTTGCTAATGTCCTCCCTCAATCTCCTCCAAGCTGCCCAGACCCAGCTCTCAGCCTTTCCTCACAGCAGAGATGCTCCAGGCTCCTCGGCACCTCAGCAGCCCTTGGGGCACTCATCCCGACAGCTCCATGTCCCTCCTGTGCTGAGGAGCCCATAAAGGGGGACAGTCTCCAGACGTGGTCCCACCAAGGCTGAGCACAGGGGGACAGTCACCTCCCTCAACCTGCTGGCAACACTCTTCATGATGCACCTCCGGGTACCACAGGCCTTCCTGGCCTCAAGGTACCCTGCTGGCTCATGGTCGACTTGTTCAGCAGAACCCTCGTTACTTCCCCACAACAGAAAATAACCAAAAATGATCTGTTGACACGAGGAGGAGGTTGCAGAGACACCACTGCAGCCTGGTAGAGCAGATGAGAAGGCTACCACCAAGGAATCAACATGCACAATTACTGTTTTATTTGCAGATCGATGTTATCATGTGCTTTGTCCAGAGGCAACATTCTTATGACAACTTCAATCTTTGTCTCAGGCTGCAGACTGATTCTGTTTTATCCAATTTAGCCATCTGTAAACACTTTTAACCAGGGGAAGAAAAATAACTATACTCCAACGCCTACAGCTCCTCAGCAAACAATTCCAGCACGCTTGGCAGATAAATCCATGTGGGAGATGCTGTCCTGCAGCGCAGCAGCTGCGCTGGTGCTGGGGAAGCTCTGCTGTGGGGACAGCAAGGTGAACACTGGACAGAGGCAGCGTTTCTAGAGCTAATGCTACCTGCTCAGGTTTATTTTGGCCATATCAAGTCTAGGAAGCTACAAAATTGACTTCCCACAAGATGGGCAAGAGCAGAATGGTCTAAAAAGTCTAGCAATAGAGCAACAAGGCAAAACGAGCAAGACAGATATCACGTCAGGCTAAACAAGTGGAAATGTCTGTGGACTGCAGATAACAGCGACATTTATCACATTTCTTACACGCTGCAATGTAAGAATGGTATCTGCATCTGGGCAGGCTTTATTCCTTGCCCAGAGGAAATAACTTTCTGGAAATACACTTTCTTTGTCCGGACACTCGAGCAAACGTTGATGTTGAGATAAAAAAAGAACTCCATTTGACAACAAGAATCAATAGATGGAACTGTGTGCTAAATGCCAAAAGTACCAGGGGAAAGAGGAGGAAAAACTTCACTGCTGCCTGGAGTGTGGGCACAGGTGACAGGGTTGTCAGGAATCAGAAGGGAAATGCAAGAGGAAGCAGCTCAGATCTTGCCAGGACGTGGCACAATGGGATTCCTGGGCAGGACTAAACCACCACCAAAGCAACGTGAACCCACCAAGCAGGAAAACTCGGGTGCTCAACAGGCAGGTTACTTTCTGACACAAGCTGAACGGGTAGCGCACAATCAATACCATTCCTAAGTTAATACTACCTTAAAGTTTAATGGAAAAAATACTTCTACACAGGTGATATATCCAGTTACACAGTTGTTCATGTTTTTAAAGGGGACTGAGGCTGATGCATGAGTTGGAAAGCTAGCAATTGATCACCCAGACTTAATCTTCTTAAGTTTCTTCAGAAAACTGTGTAACTGGCAGATTCAGCGTACTTATGATAATGCTGCTGGCTTGGAAATGTGTTAATAAAGCTGCAGTCCATGTGTGTGTTTCTTTGCAGGGTTATTTTCAAACCATTCCATCTACTCCAGCTTGTGTGGCCTTGCCAGCAGTTCTAGCTACCAATGAGGCTACAGAGCTGCAGCTGAGAGAGCAGAACAGGAAGCACTTGAGCTGGTAACACAGTCAAAAAGAAAAAGAAGAAGAAAAAGAAATATTTTCTAAATATCCTTATGATAAAAATCACTTAATGTCCAAACAAGAAAAGCAGTAAGAGCCACAGAGGAGGGAGATTGCTTTGTACCAAAGGAGACAAGTCAATGCCGGCAAAGATGAGGGCAGGCTGAGACTGGGATTAGCCTCAAGCGCTGCACAAAATCTGACAAAATTAGAACCAGAGAAAAATGTCACATTTGGTACCAAAGTGCAGTTCAGCTAATCAGTCCATAATAATATCTGCATGCATTTGGAAAGCCATTGAATTTCATGAAACACATGAGAAGCCTGCAGGCTGCCAGGCTGAGTTCTTTGTAAGATGGGAGATATCAAGCTGATTTTAAAACAAAGTGACAGAAAAGGAAATAGGCTGCAGTCAAGACAATTAAAATGGTGGGGATATTGCTGAAGATGGACAGATGAGACTGCAACGGGGGAAAAAAAGCCCAAAATCTGATTGTGAGAAAGGTCAATCTGACTTGGCAGCCAAGGATCAAGATGATTGGAGAGCATCGCGGAAGCAGGAGCAAAGCCTGGTTAATGAAGATGCAACTCCATAAAGAAATGAGCAACACCATACTGCTTTTCACGTTAGTGGGGATGCTCAACAACAAAAGGAATGCAGCCTCTTAATGATCCGTGGCTTTACCTGCATTTTGCCTTTGCGCCAACTCAGTAAAATTGAGAGTTGGCTTCATTCTAGCCCCGCTAGAACAGCCTCAGTCGTAATGGGCCACCAGGTTTCCAGACAATTACAAACAGCACGGCTACCAGCTGAAAAAGAGAAACGCTGTGATGTGCAAGACTTCATTGCTGTGGCCCAGAAAAGAATTTCACATTTCAATGTTGTCGAAAGCGCACGCTCTAGGTAAGCTGATCATCAACAACCGCTAAGAATAGGTGTGTGTGACGCCACTCCACTTTATCTGCTACATAAAAGATGGTCATAACAATCTGAAAAGGACGTTTTTTGTGCATTTCCATGCTATTCCCCACTTTCAGCAACCAGCCTTAGTGCTTACTCCACTGGAAGAGGAGTATTAGATTATATCTCAGTAACTCTCAAATACAACTAAAAAGTCTTGCTGTAAACCACGTCGGAAAAGGGAATACAGGATTCTGATAAATGGTGAGATTTCCTGGCTTCCTGCAAGATGAGAATTCCTGGCTTGCCTAGACAATCTTAACTAAAAAAAAGAAAAAGAAAGGAATTTGAAAAACTGATGGCAGTGCTACTTGTAGATGAAAGTAGACGGGAAAGAAAGGATTAATTTTGTAAAACAACTTTAGACACTGACATTTGCCTCTTACATAAGCAATTTTTGCTTAAGGTTTTCTGATGACAGTTGTCTTGCAGCAAAACAGCAGCGGAGAACTGAGGCCATTAATATTACTGACAAAATAAAAAGATTTATGAACATGTCATAATAAATGTGCTTATTCCAGTGCACTATTGCCCATAAATGCCATAACATCTATGTATCATTACATCTATTAGCTTAAGAAACTTCATAAGGGCTTTCCAATTGCTAACATTTCCTTCCAGGTTTTGGCTCCAAATATTTATTTTTATTAACAGATGAATTCTAGGAAGGTGCGGTATTTTAACCACTCGCCTCCAAAATAAAAACAGGATTTGGGAAAAAAAATACTCCACACAGGACGTGAAATATAAAACAGCATTTTCAAGGAGTACAGGCTGCTTATTTATCCTGAAGGAATTCACAGCTTTAGATAAATGACACCATCTAGACTCAGCTGCTTAAGGACCCAAAGCAGATCATTTACCCAGGGGCAGGTGAGCAGCTTCAGAATCCAATATTCCTTCAAGGACCGAGCAGCACAGACCTCGGCATTTCATACCCAAGTGCAGAGGGCATTTCCTTGACCTTGTCTTCTCGAATGAATATGTGGCTTCTCCGTCTCCGGGAACGAGAGGCACTCATGGCACAAAGCTCACATGGGTTCAAAAGCAGCTGAGCAAATTCACGGAAGAAAAAGCCACCTAGAGCTATAGATGCACAAACTGCCACGTCAGGAGTCACTGAAGGCTGGGAGGACTCTCCGAACAAGTGTTCCTACATGCTCATCCTGTTCTTCCCATAGCATCTGCTGCTGCTGGAGGCAGCAGGCTGGGTTAGATGGACATTTGCTTTGACCAGCCAAGGTCATTCTCCGGCTCTCCAAGTTTCCTTCATTTTTAACTTACTCCAAGAAATCTCTTAGACACTCCTGCAGCACAATCATGCAGGTTGTGTATTGAATAACTGTGGGTTTGTAGCGACTTTCTTGAAACAGCAGGATGGACTCCAAGTTCTTGGGGTTGGAGACAGCGGGTCTGTTGACTTGGCCGGTCCTACGACCTCAGCCTCACAGCTCTGAGGATCAATGGATCAACTAATGACCGTACGAAACGTCAACGCCAGGCTGGCCTCCAGGTACAGCTGAAGCTGGGTGAGGATGGAGAGAAGACGATGTCACCAGGCAATGCCTCTAAGGTGCCAAGAGGATTCACCTCGTAGAGGAAGATGTCATCATTGTAGAGGATGTTAAAGACAAACTCCCTCCCACTCATCCGTCCTTCGCCACAGTTCTGTTTTTCCAAAGTCCCCAGCTCTGTCTGGCATTTTAAGGAGCTGTCCCTCTGGTAAGAGCAAGGCAGCTACAGGCTAAACAACAAAATGTCTCTCTCTATGCCTGTCAGGTTTTTAAAACTACTGAAAATGGCATTGAAGCAGTTCTTCTGAAGAAAGGAAGCCCCTGGAGCGGTCATCTTGTTGGTGCTCATGAACAGTAAGGGGGAAGTAATCCTCCTAAAGCAGGATTTGGTGCGATTTTAGAAATTTGGATAATTAAGTTAATCCTTCTACCACTTTGATTATATGGCTGGTATCTAATACTGGTATTAATGAGAACACGGCAATCCACCCATTTTTAAATTACACAAGTTCTCAGTGACAATTTAACTACCAGTAAACTGATACTCTATTGAACAGGGAATTTTTATGCTGAGCATTGACCTGATGCAACAAAATTCCTCCGGTCTCATCACCTTCAGGCAGAGGTTCAGGCACAGGAGGAACGGTCCAATTAGAAAGAGTTTGATCTTACAATAATAGAAAAGATAACCAGAAAAGACAGGGTTACCTGCTGACCTACATCATTAAATGAATTCCCTATCACAAGCCCCAGGATCCCTGTAAGCTGAAGGCTCTGCAGTTGCATTTAATACACTTCTACAGTGCTGATGACCTCAGAAAATTAATCATTCTGACAATGTTACGTACATGCCCATTATGGCAAATAGCACCGATATGTCACACAGCAAATAAACACCTTGATGTGCTTTAGGAACTGGTGTTTAAACTGGGCCAATCTAGAAAACGTCCCTACAAAGGCACCTCTACGTATTTGCTTTAGCAATTTGGAATCTATGTAACAGCTGCCATGATAAATCGCCTCCATAATAAAGCAGTTCTCTACTATTTAACACTGCTACGAAAGCATAAACAAGGCTATTTATGAAGAAGCAGGTATCAAGGGAAATTAGGGAACACCGACCAAAGCCTTGCACATGGAGTTTGCTTACACAGTGGCCATCAAAAATCCCCCTGTGAGAGCAACATCCTTCTGCTCCTCTGATGGGTTCTTTCTTCATGGATAGCACTTCTTCCAGCTTGTGGGGTTTCCACCACAAGTGTCCTACCTTCTATTTGTTTTGTTCTTTTTATTGGGTTTTCTTTTGGTTCCTGAATGTACTCTCACATAAACTAATTTAAAAATCCTCTCTACACTGCTGAAGTGCTATGTACTTGCTTATTTATATGTGTAATAATTCCATTGAAAAAGAAGACCAACAGGCCTCATTATGTGGACTGCAGAAGACACCTAGTTTAGGCATGTTCGCAAATTTTCAGGAAACAAAGAATATCTCCAAATTTTAGCCATTGTTCCATTCTACCCACAGGAAAGTTTGGGGCAATTTCTCAATAATCAGAAAAAAAAAATTACTGCATTCTGAAACTACAAAGAAAACTTTACAGCTGGCAAGCACTACCCTGAGAGACGCATTCCTACTGCTACACAGCACTAACATGCAGAACTGCAAACGTCCAGGACCCTGCCACCATCCTTTCGGGCAGGAGAGATTTACATGTTTTTAAAACCAGCAACCAGCAACGTTAGTGGAAAGCTACAGGTCAGGGCTCCTCAGGACAGCCGTAATTCAAATGTTGCATAAATCCTGCTACAAACTTAATCAATAATAGATAAAAGCATGTTAACTGAAACAGAGAACCAAAACAGCCGTAAATAACGGCTGTAAATTCAGACAAAAACGCAAAACTTATTTCTTCTAAACAGCAGCTAACAAGAAAAACAGGGCCTTAACTTGGCTAATACATGCTGTCCTCAGGCTGCCTTTTTAAATGCTTTGTTTTGAGCTTTTTGCATTTTGACAAGTATTAAGAAGAGGGCGTCGTCACCGGAGCAAAGTGGAGAGCGATGATTTCAATGAGGTTTGCAAACCCCACACAGTTGGTCTGCTTCATTTCCTCAAAACTAAACAACAAGGAGAACAAGGAGCGCTTGCCTGAGATGACTTCACCGAAGGCAGAGTGCACAGTCACAAACCAAACCCCGAGGAAACAACTCCCTCAATTAGCACTGTTAATCTGCAGGCATTCTACATCCATTCCCCTTTTCCTGTCTAAAACCAATAAATCGTCTATTCTTCAACACACAGACATCCCCCTTGTAAAAAGTGGTGAGAGGCTGGTCTTCATTTTAAAAAACTTAATGGCATTGTTACTGGAATAACAAAAGTTTCACATTTTATTGTTGGCAGTGACTAGTGGTAATTTAGCAGCTGTTTATCCAAAGCAGTCACACTCAGTTAACAAAATAATCTTTTAAAATGATTTTTTAAAAAAAACTCTGATCCTTAATTTATGTCAGACGGAAAAAAATATATATCCAAACCAAATTCACAGAAGAGAACGGTGAAAATTTTATATAAAATGCAATTTTTAAAAGTAAGCTTTCAGGAACAGGTGTTTCCTGCAAATAACACAGAGGTTTATCCTGGGTATGATTCCCTACAACAAGCAAGGCCTGCACAGACAACACGTGTTGCTCCTACTGTGACTTTACCTTGCTGGCCTAAATGATCTCCCTCTAATGATCCTAAATGAATGTTCCCCCCCTGGTTGCTACAAACTTAGTTTAAGAGCCCTGCAAAGTGGCCATCCCCTGTAGTCCATATCCTAATCTAATAGGAAACATAATCTAGCAACAAAGAACTTAAGTCCTTATTTTTCTCTGGTCCCAAGGGTAATCAATGCAATTGATACATCAAGCAGGAAAGCATAACTTTGATATAATTACAGCTGCACATCAAAGTTTGTTAGTCTTGCAGCTGGATACCTAATGGATGCTGAGGAAACGGTGCTTTATCACTGCAGAGTTTGGATGACTGAGGACAAAGCCATTTCATGTAGATATAATTCTCCCCAGCACCTTGATGCTCCTTCTAGGCCAAGTGAAACCGTTTCAGCATTCAGGACATGTCCACAGGTCTCTGCTGCCCTCGACACCGAGGGCCCCTGTATTTCAAGCCAAATCTGTGGCTAGTTAAAACAGTGAGCACACCTCACATACACCTGGCCATGAACCAGATACAAGCGCGGGCTTTTTTGTCGTTTTTATCACTGCTTGTCAAATATTGTCAAAGAAAAATGTAGTATCTGTACAGAAAGTCTGGATGAGTGGGATTTATTAGCCTATATGCATGCACAGGAAAACATATAGATACACTGAGACCCTATTCTCTTAGACAGATTTTGGACTGAAGCAGGCACAAAGATGCTATTTGCACATGCCAGGCTCTGTTTGGACACCCTGGAAAAGCAGGCAAGATTCATCATAGGAAGCTATTCAATACAGCTTGCAAAAATCAAGCTTGTCCGTAATACCTCCAAGTAAGCATGTGAAATCCCTAAGTGTTTCGGAGACTGTCAACCTAATTGCTTCTCATAGTGGGCGAGTGGGAAGAAGGGACAGAGTGAGGCCGTTGATAACAAGATCAGTCTGAATTACTTCATTACAGTCTCACTGATCCGTGCCATTGGGCAGGAACAAGCCCCTGCGTACGCTCCTGTTGGAGTGCAGTAGCCAGCTCCCGGATAAGGACCACAGGCTGCCTGGAATAATTGCAATTCCTCCTCTTTAAACGAGTTCAACTATTCGAAAGGTCAAGCTGAAGGTACAGATGACCCCCCTAACAAGAAGACTTTAACATCTTTAAGGCTATGATGGAAGAGAAATAAACCTCTGTAATGAGATCAAACAGGAGTGTCATTCCCCTCGCTGCGAAGGACTGTCATTTGGGTGACATATCACTTGAAAATTGCTTCATATAAAACGGTCATATCTGCATCTTTTAATGCTGCCATTCTTGCGAAACAACTCCACTGCTGGGGAACATGAGGGCCATAACGTGATTTATATAGCTAATATTCTCCTTCATTTGAATTCTGAAGTTTTTTAACTATTCAAAGAACACTAGCAAGTTCAAAAAAAAAAGGGAAAACAGTTCAGCAAGCAGAGCAGTTATGAAACCCTCAGCCTTCCAACAAAAATATTACCAGAAACAACCTCTTTGCCTTTGAGAGCTTTTCTAGAGAAGAAAGAAGGCTTCACAGAATTAAAGTACATAAAAATCAAATTAAATTAAGTAAGCCCCCAAACACCACGGCAAGGGGCTAACAACCTCAGGACATGCAAGGAGAGCAATGCGGTGGAGAGGAAGGCGACTGCCCCACACGAGCAGAACACTGCGATGCTGATGGTACCATCACAAGGAAGCTTTGCAGAGGAGCAATTTCATGCAGCACTCGGATCAGAGGGACAGCCGTGGATGGAGCTCGCTGGTCAAAGGCCTGTCCAGGCAAGGCAGAGCCACTGCCTTTTTATTGTCTCACCGCTAGTAGCATTGGGAGGGAGCTCAAAGCGGTACCTAAGAGAATAACGTGGAAACTGCAGTGGCAGAAAACACTGTACACTGAAAAAGCAAACATGTAGGAGCTCAGATAAAACCCGCACTGGCCTCAGATGCTCTGCAAACAAGTCTGCCCCACAAGTTTTAATACCTAAGTTATGGTCAGGTCGATAAAGTCCCAGAGTTTCCCTTCCTCTCAGCACCCACAGACCTGAGCCATTGCTCTGCCACGGCCTCAACATCCATTTCAAGGTCCCCCTCTTCCCCAGGGATACTCCATAGGAACTGGCTACAGGGAGTTCCCCACCTGGGTGCTCTCCCCAGGCACTAAGCCAGGTTACCTTCCCCTCACACCAACACAGCTCCTGTTTGCCACCCCCAGCACTTAGGCATTCTTTCCAGATACTCCCAAAGCACAACCGTCCATGGCCCGTTTCAGCATGTACCTTTTCTCCGACATCAACCCTTTTGATTCAGGTGCTCCCAAATATCCTTCAGAAAACACTGCCCAAATACGCCCCCAAACCCTCAGCCTCACTGCATCTTGAGGCGACACATATTGGGTTGAGACTTAGATTTCTGCTCACGGGTGGAAAGCTACCTATGAACCAAACAAAAGGTTGCTGCTTTTTTAACTCAGCAGCATATTTTTTTCAGTGCATGCATCCAAGTGGAAAAAGAACAGTAAAAGTTGGAGAGTAATCATAATTGAAAGAGTAGCACTGTACACTCCATATATCATTACCTTATTAGTATGGGGACTCTGTAGAGTTGGCTCATGCTTGAAATCAATAGAATAATTTTACATTTCCAAATGAACCGCATGATGAATTGAACAAAGAAAAAACAATTACTCCACTCTTCACAGTCCTGTGGGATCTCTTATTTATCCAGCTTGCTTGATTGCTTCAAGAAGCAGCAAATGGTTCTTAAGAACCAAGTTTATGTCCAACACACTTTTACAAGCTGCCCTTCTAACAAAATGGCCTACCAATAGCTTACCAAATGGAGTAGCTCAGCACTTTAAAAATGAGAGCATCATGTTGTTTTGTCCACAGTTTTGGGGTTTTTTTTAAAGAACAAACAAAACCACAGACTGATTTCTCTAATCGTATATAATAGACTGACTTCTATAATAGAAACTGAATCAGAACAGCACATTGAAGCATGAAAAGTCTTTGATATCTTTCATATCTGATGGCTACTGTATCTGGTGGATATATAAATTAGGTACACGTAAATTCTTGCAAGCTGTTATTAAATAAAGTTAGTAGCTCTATGTAGTTTGTCTAAACGTAGCTTGCTTAAAATGTTATTAAGTCAAACAATAGGATGTTATTGCAGCAAGAGTTTTGAATGCAGTCATCTAGCAAGGGAAATGATAGCTGGCAAAACTCCTGGTAAAATAGACCTCATCTGGCCTTCATGAATATGAACAGAAGCACAAAGAAAGCATCTAACCTATAAATTATAACCACATTGCAATGACCTGCAGTGCTACACTTTTAATTTAAGATAAACAAAATAACTGTGTTTAGCTTAGATTCTCATTTTGTGATTACTTGGGTGCCTAAGAGAAAGCCCCACTTTATTTTTTTCTGCCATTGGGATGCTTAGAAAATCATTTTTTTGCATAAAAAGATTCCTTTCTCTGGTTCATGTTGTGGCCTTTTGCTGGTCTTTGAAGATCTTACCCTCCTTGAGTTGGTTAGAAATGGTTGGTCAAGTTTACCAAGCAAAGGGAACGGAGAGGCAGCGTGACTGTTGATGCCCCTTTATCTTAGAAGATAAAAGGAAAACAAATGTACTGATTTCTACCCAACATCAAGAAGCTAAGAAAAAAAAGTCAGTTCTGCAAGTCTGTTCTAACAGAGCTCTTGTGCTCTTATGCCTTATAGAAAGTCAGGGAGCTCAAACTGTTGCAGTGATCTCTGCCAGAGATGTTCCTGCTCCTTCCATTCCCTCGTGAGAAACTACCACAGGTTGGGAACTGTGGAACAGCTGCAGGATCTGCCCCTCAGTTATCTCGGTTCATAGTCCAAGCAGTAATTTAAACAGTCATAATTTCTCAATTACATTAAGCATCTATGTAACGCCTTTCAGGAAGGGAGGATAATACTGCAGCTGGGCAGACAATTAGCAGGACATTGTCAACACTTTTTGTTTAGCCCTTTATTGTTTTTTAATCAGTTCATTTTTGAGACAGCACAGCTTGAATAGCACGTCTTGCCTCTAGCTCAAAAAGCATTTGGAAAATAAACATACAACTTATAATTGCAATAAATGTATTCACTGTGAGATGAAGCCTCGCCTGCTATTAAAATAAGCTGACCTTGTGCATGGAAATCTGTCAATGGCAGCAGTTACAACAGGAACTTGCGAGATATGGAACTGAAGAAAGAAAAATTTCTCCATATAGATGTTCATGATGATTGTGCCTGACCAAAGCAAAGTTTACCAGCTCTCTTTTACCCTTTTACCCTCTTCTTTTACCCTTTTTTGAGATATTAATTGTAATCTACCTCAAGACTTACACGTATTGAAGAAGCTGCTTTGCCTGCGTTGCTCTATTGTCACGCTGCGGGGGACGGAGATGGAACAGCGCGTCTGCAGAGCCCAGGCCAGGCTGGAATAGGGGCAGCAGCTCCCTTGCCGCGGCACGGAGGGAAACCCTGAGGATGAAGACACGGAGATGTTATGATACCGAATACTTTCATTTTGAAAATAATATTCCCCTCGAATATACCGAACAGGAAAAAAAAAAAAGAACATTTACTCATATAGTTTAATTTCTAAAGGGAATTAGATTGACACCTTCTGTCTTGAAACAGAAGTTGCAGGAGGGGGGAACAACATCGCTATAGAACATGTCACCAACAGAAACCAGCCAGAAGGCTACTAACATATTGCTGATACAGTGAGAAACCACCTCGAAAGGGAGAAATATTCTCCTCACAACAAAACATGCAATAATCCTCCTGAATGCAGTCAAGAGGGATAAACAAACACAGCACCAAATATTCTATGCACCAGGAAATCAATCTACTGAAGAGTGCAACATCTCTGCCTAAATAATTAAAGGTTATTTTTCCATTTAAGATTTACAGATATGCCAGTGCTTTGGCCAACAGGAACATATTACAACTGGGGCTCACCTACATCAATGAAGGCAAGATACTTTCAGTTATTGCCTGGCACAGAGTGTTTGTTCTTTAGAACTGAGAACAAGAGTTCTCCCAAATCAGTGTTTTTGCCACCTACATAATAATCAATCCAAACAATACACACACTCCATATTCTAAAACAAGGGTACATACACTCTTGGAGTCTTGAAAATAACAACTCAGCTTGTTATTTAGAAATTGTATTGTAAATACGAAAAACAAATCTACTTCTTCCTCAAGGAAAGACAGTTAAATTCAATTGCTTATATTAGCCTTTAAATGCAAAATATATGTATTACTTCTGTCCTGCCCTGTTAACATCTATTATCAATAAAACAACAGGCCATGTTTTTGAAGTTAGAATAGGACCTTTTCTTAGGCAAATAACAAAATTCAGTTAACTGGGGTAACAAAGCTGGAAATTCTAAAAATTTATCTCAAGGCAACAGTTATAATAATGTTTACAATGCAAATTTATCTTATTTCATTCCTATCAAAAAGGCAGAAGAGATAATAAAACTCCATTATGAAAAAAAACTGGAAAAATCATTAAATTTCAGGAAATAAAGAAGAGCCTGAAAATAAAGACACCAAAATAAGAAGGAAAACCATCTTAAATCTTTATTTAACCAGCGTCTGGTTAAATTCGAAGAGAACAGAGAAGAAATCATTTTGAGTCGTAGCATGTAACACCACAAACAACATACCAGGCAGCACTCAAATGCTCCCTTTTATTTCAAAACTGAATTAGCAGTCGCCCCAATACAGAACTTTGTGTAGGGTACATAGATAATGTTAACAGCAAACCTACCAGCACACACTTCTTGAGCTCTTTTGTGTTCGTAACGTGCTTTTAATGACAAGTTATCAATCTGCAAGATTAAACCATGAGTTCAGCTGAGACCAATCTTTTATAAAAATTACAATAGACTTGCCCCTTTTTGGAATCACATGGGCAATTAGAGAAACTTTTTCAAAATCAATTATCTGCAAAGTAATTTAAATTTGCATTGTGTGGCTGCATTTGTCATTTCTCTTGTTACATCCTTTAATTGCCTACAGCTGAAAATTCCTCCAAAACAAGTTGCAAAATTGCAATCTATCTTCTTTGAATTTCTGTTGATTCTGTTTATGAATTTGTCATACCTGGAACATGACCACAAGTATCATGATTATTTTTCCCCCTTGTTACACCTCATATGCTTCCTGCAGGCCTGGATATGATCTGTTTACATACATGAGCACATCTACTAGGAATTGCCAAGAAAGCCTTAACACATCTGGTTCTTAACACTTTTTCCTAGAAAAAAATGACCCTGCTTGGGAATTTTAAGGACAGATGTGTTGGCTCAGGCTAATGGCACAAGGAGTTTCTGGGAGAATTATGAGAGAAGCCCTGTCCTGCTCAGTGGTTACTACACTGCTTCTGATGACTCTTCTCACCTTGCCATCAGTCTTCTTCAATTTTCATGTAGCTTGTTGGACATTAAGGCATTCTTCATCACTTTATCTACACTGTAATTCACTCACCAATTCACTGCTGACCCACTCAATCTTCTTAAGGCCCGTCAGCAACTGTCCACAATCAGCCTTAGGCTGCAAATAACTTAGAATCCGCAGCAAAATGAGTTATCTTGCTGCTCACCTCCTCTCTTGAGGGTTTATGAGCACAAAACCTTTACTCCATCAAAAGAGCCTGACCCTCTTCCCTGCCTTTCCGTCAATACTTTATCCATACCCGGATCTCATCTTACTCCACATCTGATAAACGTTTTGCAAGCCTCTGCTGAGGGACTCTACAAAAGCCCCCTCTGAAATCTCGTGGGGTGAATCAGCTTGGTTAACCCTTATCTTTGTGGATCTCTTAGGAGAAAAACAAAACCACACGAGCTCTAACCTATTTGTAAGGAAGAACTCTCCTTTAGCGAAGGCATGCATCGTCTTCTTTATCCTCATCTCTTCCAGAAGCTTTTCTTTTAAACTGGTATTGCATTCCTATCTTCCAGTGCAGCTATCAAGGAAGTTCCAAAGCAGGAGCTACAAACTACTCAGAACAACTCAATTTTTTCATCCTTGCTCGGAGAATTAGTATGTGAACAGCGTCTGACCCCGGAGATCTACTAAAGTTCATCTCGTGTATTTGTTCCACAACCTCACACACAGTTACTTAATATCATTTAAAAAAATCCTCTAGCTCCACGCCAGCACCACCACTATGGGCAACGTGGAAATCTCCTAGTTTCATCTTCTTTGGGATGCAAAAAATTAATTCAGCCCCTGCCATCTCTGGGTGCTCCTCTTATATCCTGCTTGTCTACAGGTATTTCATATCACCTACTGGAGAAACACTTTACTAGTAGCTACAACTGCATAAACGGCTGGTCCAGAGGAAGCTCATTGCCAGGAACAAGGCGAGTGGCCTGTGCCAGACTCAGGGGTCCACTGACTGTTACTGGAGAAAGTCACTGCTCTGTTTGCAGTGGTCATCAGCACTTCTAGCAGCCGAGCTGCTCGATCCCTTCATAGTCCTGTACTGTGAAATCACATCCTGAAGTTTCTGCCAAAGCGACAATACATTCATTTGAAAAACAAATAGAAGTGAATTTAGGTTAGTTCATTGTCAAAAGTGTTTGCAATTAAATGCCTTTTTTTTAATTCCTATGTTCATTACAAAAAAAATGCACATAGTAGATACCAATCCAGCTTCTTCTGAAACTACAGTGCAAATATGAAGAAAAGGTACTGGAGACAAAATCTGGAGAAAATGCAACACTAAGAAGAATCAAGAGACAATGGAATCAGATGAGCAGTTGCTACAGAAAAAGAATTTCGATAGAATAGCTGGGGCACAGAAGAGGAGAAAAAGTCAAATGTCAAAAGAAAAAAAAAGGAAGCCAAATAAATATTAGTGTTGCATAAAAAAAGGTCTGAAGACCTCCAAGTAATTTCAAGAAGTCTTCTGATCCAATGCCGTGTTAAAACGGACTACAAAATTAGAGTATTGAAATTCGTAACAAGCTGCTCAAAATCTTGGGCGAGATCTTGCTTTCACTGAGCAGTATGACAAATCTCCTATTAACATTTCCTATAAAGATTTAATCTTTTTTAAACAGAGTGTTGCCAGAAAAGCAACTTACATTTTTAAGGCTTGTAGCTCGAGAACACGAGCTGTGAGCATGGAAATCAAATTCAGGTGTCCAGGGAAGCCCAGGGCTGTGGTGACCATATGAGAGCAGGAGAAGGGGCAGTTTTGGTCCCTGAATAGGACAGAAGGTGCAGGAGGAAGATGCACCAGGGAAACACGATCCCCAAAGCCTGAAACACCAAGAGCTGGTATTTAATAGTTAGTGTACCCACACACTGCTAGGCACGTACTGCTACCAAGGGAAGAGACACTTTGAAGGCAAAGAATAAAAATATTTATGGAAGGCAAACAGTTTGAAATGCCACATCTCAGTAAAACACCACCGTGACTTGTGAGCCGGTTTCAGTTAATGCATCATACCCTCCATTTCCTATAATTCTTCCAAACACTACCACCCATGACAGGTTATGAATTTAAAATCTAGCATCTTCCCTGTCGTAAGCCATTCAAAACTGAATTAGTGCTAAAGATACCTGTGAGAGCAAGGCAGGGCATGAGTGCAGGATTCACGACTTGCCACCAGCAAAGGACAAGTCAACAGAGCAGAGAAAAAGCACCTGCTTGCTACATAAAGGTCCTACTTTTTGCTATAGGAAAATTAACTCCTCAGTGCACACGTTTCCTGGCTACAAACATCACAGCAATTAAAACCTGGTATTTGCAAGTATTCGTTTTTGCAAGTTTTGGTTTTTGCAAAATTGGTTTTTGCAAGTTTTTTTCCAACACTCCCTCCAGCTCACAATGCAAGACGACTGTTTGGCTGCACTCATTTCATTAAACTTTCCTCAAATGTAATTGAGGTCAATGTTGGTTTAACTCACCGACATTAGGAGATTTACGTTCAGGGTGCAGCACTTGCTGCCACAAGCCATGCCCCAAACCAGCCCAAATCACAGTTCGCTTTCTAGAGCACCTAACATCTTCAAAGACAACAAACACACTCAACATCCATGTATTTACCACTGAACGATCAAACTGGGAGCAATTTAATAACACCCTTAAACCTGTAATTATTTTCAATGGAAATTAAATACAGAAAAAATGTTCTTAGCCAGTTCTGCACCTGAGCAAAAGAAATGCTGCATGGAGTTAGTTTCAGCAGTGAGAACTGCATCGTGAAAAAACATTCTTAAAAAAAAAGTCTTTGAGCAGTGTATTGTGTGGTTATAATTAGAGCTTAGGAAAAACTGCCTGGCTGTAGTTCCAGGCATACAAATGGGAAGCTCTCGCCTGAAATAATCACAACCTTCTTAAAAAGTTATTTTACAAGAAAACAGAGATATTCTGATTAAATTCCAAGTCTGCAGTTCTGAAGATGAAGTGTTATTAACCTAACATTTACTTGGCAATAACTATTTGTTTTTGCCTAGGGTTTTCTGTTTAGCATTCTGCTTGATTTTTAAAATTCAAATAAAAATTATTGCACAGAATAACTTAACTGTATGAATGTCACAGCAGGGCAGCTATTCCAGAATGACTAGTGCTTCTTATCTCATAAGTGTTCGAGAGAGTCACAGGGCCCATCAAGTGAGGAAATCAATCAATCAAACAAATGCTGATTTCAATTTTATTAAAAACCTCTGGCTTTTAGAAAAACAGTCAGATTAAGTTACTCAATTCCTCAACCTAAATAATGTATTAAAAATATATGTGGTCACATGTAGGATATATGGAGGTGATCCCTATGTACCAAGACTAAGTGTGGAACACTTTAAGCATTTAAGTAAGCACATCAGAAAGTCTTAGAGGGTCACATCTGTAAAGGCACAGATTGCTTAAATGCCTTAAAAGAGGCTGAAGCATTCAATTTTTCCTGGTCTGTCTGCAGTAAATGACGTGGTGTTTTCTCACTGTTGGAGAAATGTTTTGACTCAACATGGAAAATGTTTCTCCCCACCAAAACCCCTCTGGCCTGTTTGCAAACGCTGGCAGCCAAGACACGGACGGCACCTTGGCTACAGAATGGGCACTGCTTCATTCCACATCCCCCTGGGGAAGGAAAGGGCCCAGAAACTTGTGACCTGCATTGCTTTATTTCCTGGCCAAGGAAGGGAAGGAAGTTTTCCAAGGACTACAAAAGCTCAAAGGAATCGAATCTTGTTTTGGCTCTGAGGGTAGGAGAGAAAAAGAGGCAGATCCTCCTGTGAATGTAAAAATGACGCCCAGCTTCTAGGTGTTAACAATATAGTCTGACCTTCCTTACCACCTTGTAGGTGGTAATTACTGCTCTCTAGCAATAATTACTACTTAGAAACTTCTCCCTAGAGGACACATAAGGAGTATTGCTGTTATTTTTGACTTTTCTTCCTTTGCCTAGAATTCAAGTACATCAAAACTAACTCTGCTGCGTTAAGGACGCTAGGACAGGCCATACCTACATAAAAACGTATAAATGGGGCCTGAGGCAGCTCATTGCATACGCTGACTTTCTGATGACTGAAGTCACATTGAGGAAAAAAGCAAAAAAAAAAGAGGAAAGAGTGAGAGGTGCATCCAAGGTGACCAGTCTCTAGCACGGATGTTTTTGCCCGGAAAAGTTTCCAATAGTATCTAAAACTTTCCATCAGGATTCCCTCCCACCGCTCACTGAATGCAACTTGCTGTCACACTGCCACGGGCTGCCCCGGCGTCCCCTAGGGAATCCAAAAGCGACAACCAAAGTGCAGGAAAAAGGGATTAAAAGCGGAATTTTCCTCCTGGTGGCAGCTGCATCCCAGGAGAACCCACCTGACACCACTTAGGTTCACAAATGCAACTACTGCCTGAGCAACAACTGCGTCTACGTCGCCTTCAGACCATGTCTCTGGATCTCAGGAACAGCCACTGCCTTAAAGCACTGTGGAATGGGCAGCTCAGGATTGTAGTGCTCTCCTAGGAGGGGCATGCCGACTGCACACCACACGTGGGGTAAAACCTACACCAAAATTAGCTGTATTTTCTGAAAATGACACTCAGCAGCAGTTTTCAGTTATACAGGATTGTTTCTCTTATATATATATATATATATATTTAAAAAGTGCTGTGCCTTTCCCCTATGTATACTTCAGCTTTTCCTGAAGCAAATGATATATTTGAACTTTGGAAGCTGAGTTGAGATTAAAAACTAGGAAACGAGCCGTGCTGAAGAACGAGGCAAATTAAAAAAATCCAGAAAAGGAGAAAAAAAGCGGTCAAATTATAACATACACCTGCCCACGGCGTTTATCCCAAGACCGACACGACTCTCCCGGCTGCCGCGGGGCAGGCCCCGAGGCAACGAGCGGGCTCCGAGCGCCCGAATCCCGCCGCGCTCCGGGCGGTTTTTCCCGCCGCTGCCACGGGCGGAGCGCGGGGCCCCGCGAGCGGCCGCCGCCGCCGGAAGCTGCTCCCCCCCCCCCCGGTGCC
>JAUBOD010000443.1:1855354-1872310 GCA_032353885.1 Nothura maculosa | reverse complement strand
CTCGCCACGCTGAGCGGAGGGCGCCCTGCGCGCAGGCCCGCGCGGCCGCCGCCACCGCCGCCATCATGCCGGCGCCCGTGGCCCTCCGCGGCCGCCGTACTCGGCTGCCCCGCGCAGCGCCTGAGGCCAGGCCCTGGAGACAACCCCGCGGTATGGGGAGGTGGGAAAGGAAAAAAAAGAGAGGAAGTTGTGGCAAAAAACAACGGCTGCCTTTGTCCGGGCTCGCGGAGCGGCTCCACCCGCACACCTCGAGGTGGGGGAGCAGTCAGGCGAGCGGGAGGGCGGCCGCGCGGCAGGACCCCAACTGTCGTTGAGGCGGGATCCGCCATTTTGGGGTGCTGCGCGCTGAGGGGAGGGGAGGCGGCCGCGGGAGCGCGCGGCGGAGCTCGCGTTAGGGAGCGAAAAATACCGTTTGTTTAGTTTTATTTTATTTTTTAATAAAATTTCAAATAAAATTTTAAAATAAAAAAGTTTTATTTTTTAAAACGGCGCCGCAGGGCTCTGGCTATAAAGTCGTGCGTGGCATAATCCATTAAACGGGATTTTAGCCCTATCCCGCCTCCTGCTCGCTGCACCACCGCTCCCATCACTGAGGCACCAAGGTGTCACCCTGGCTGCGTCGCTAGAGCTAAAAACGGGATCTCACTAGTTCTTGTAGACGGGTTGGCCGTTGTAGTTCTGCCTTTTGGAAGTGACTGTGTTGATTGGAAAATCAAACTTACATGTGTTGAGCGATCTAGAGGAAAAGGCACTTTCTGTGCTTCCTTGGAGGGAATAAATTTCCCTGGAACAGACTTAATGGATAAGAAAACGCAGCAGCTTGTGGAGTGGCTGTTCAACATCTGCTGATCCCCTATTGGGGTGAATGTGCTTTGCTGTGTGTCAGCCTTGAGCTTCTCCAGACTGACCCATCTTCCTACAGGAAAACCACTGAAATTGTTTCCTGCACCTGTTTTAAGAAAAGTCTTTCCAAAGGGCTAAGTCAGTTGAGAGGAAAAAGGTCAGGCAAGATGAAGCAGCTCTAGATAAACTCAAAAGGACCTTGGGGTGCTTTGCTTTATTAAGACTCTTGTGAAACTTTTTTTCATTTCCTCTGAACTGCTGTTTTTCCCCCATTTCAGCCCAAAGTCGTTTCCTTAAAGTGGAACTAGCAGCTTAGTCTGCACGTTTGAGCTTTACAGAGGGTCCCAATGACCCCCCCAGAACAGAGAACACAACGAGCCTTTTGCCAGGCACTGCTGTGGTTTATTTGTCCTGTTCCCCCCCTGCCAGTCATGACAATGCCTTGCCAGTAAAACATTTTTAAAGCAATATTAGTCATTGGTGGGTGGACACGGTCACTTTGGGGAGGGACATGATTGTGAGGGTTTTCCTATCATTGAATAATGGCAAAGTCTCACTGTAGCTCCTTTGTTTCAGGAAGAAAGAATCAATAAAATAATCACTATTCGTTGGTGCATCGCCTATCAATGTAGGAGAAGCAGCTCTGCACAGGGTGGGCTTGGTGGCGTCAGCAAGACTTGACACACGTGGGGTTATCTCGAGCAGGGAAGAAGCGACTGCTTGGTACAGCTTCCAGTAAACCAATTGTGAGCTCCCTGCTCCCAGGGAGAGCCTTCCAAGACCCTGCTGCCTGGGCTCGATGGGAGCCAAGGCAGGTGGCAAGAGGCCGTAGTGGAGGAGGCTTTCAGCTTCAGGAACACGTAGCCATTCAGCAGCAATGATGAGGCGATGCCTTTTGAGAAGGTGTTGAGATCCTCCAGGTCTGATGCAAACTGCAGGAATAGAGAAAACCCCCAAGCTGTGAGTTGCTTTTGAGCCCTCCCTGCCTGGGCCTCTGGGTAAAGGACAAGTAGGGGCGCTCACGTTGCCCCCCTAAGCCTGCCCCTTTCTGCAAGCACGGTAGCCAGGTCCTGGTGTTGCCTAGGGAAGGGTTGCCAGGGGAAGATGTGATCCGTTCTCCATGGAAACCCAAGCTTTGACATTTGCTTTTGTGCACAGTGACAACTGATGAGCACACCTCATCTGGTTTCAGCGAGGTATCTTTGACGAGGCCACGGTGACGCCATCAGCACGATCCCCAAGGCCGCCTCTCCTGGATTTCTGCTGCATTTTAATACAAAAAGGTACCTAAGGCTTATAGCAAACCTTCACTTTTCTCCCCATATCATCATGAGTAGCAGTGGCATTTGGTCCATCCTTCCTTCTATGCAAGGGAAATGAGCTCTTCCCATCCCAAAACTCCCTTCCTGTTCCCGCCAGCAGCTTGCACGGCGCTGCCTTTTTGCTGTTTAATTGCTGCAAAATTCCAGTATCACTATGCACGTCACTGTTCCCGTGGACCAGGGATCAGCCTCAGGTGACAGCAGTAAAGATGCTACAGCTGCATGTTGAATTTACACAAGTTGCACAAATACAGCAGCAAACGGGCAGCTTTCAGTTGTTTGAAGCCCTCCAAGGGTACCTGGCACACCAAACTGGACAAGTCTCCTGTCCTTGGCCTGGTGCCCTTTGCAGGGAGAGAGAACAGACCCAAGAATCAGTTTTTTGTTTTCAGTTTTTCTAAGTGGAGATTTTTATAGGCCAGCTGCCCCGACCCTTGTTTTATTCAGCGCTCCTGCATCCTTCATTTGCATTGGTGGGGCAAATGTGTCCTCAGTGCAGGAGGTCACACATGTATCCCAGGTATCTGCACCATTTTGCATGCAGTGACAACGCTGCAGGGACTGCAGCAACGCTGCACCCTGCAATGCAGCACTGCGGGGTGCCACACGAAACCCTTGCTCCCTCACGAAGTGTCACACCAGCGTGTGCACCTCCAGCAATCGTCGATTGCCTTTTTGCCCTTCCTCATGTGGGTGGTCAGCACTGGCCCTGCAGCTGCTGCTGGTGCCCTCATTCCAGCAGGGAATGGAGCAGGCACACTGGCCATCCAGAGCAGTTACCTGCACGGCAGCGTTGCTCCCGAAGCCAGGAAAAGCTCATAAACACCCCCGCAGTTCTGAGCGTGCCGGCACATTGCTGCCTTCCCTAGGCACTGTCGTTAGGAGTCTTCAGCAATTATGTTTATTTGATAGTTTTAAGACAGCACTTGCGAGGCCCCTAAGTCCACTCTTTACAAAGGGATGTGCAACCAACATGTGGCAGACTGTCTATCTGTGGAAAGGTTAATGAGACTGCTACCATCATTACTCTGCCACGTTGCCTTGCTGCTGTGTTACGACCTACACATCAATAACCCGCTGAAGCAGGAGCTGGAAATGGGTGAATTGAGGCTTTTCCGTGGCCCGCTCCATAGAGCTACGCTGAGCAGCACGCAGGATGGCAGGTTATTTGGATGTCACGTAGCATCCAACATATCCCAGTCGATTTCTTTGCAGCAGCAGCTGGCAGTGGAGTAGAAAACAAGCGTTAAACCCTCTACCTTGTGTGCGCGCCCCCCCTCCTTGGCTTGCAGCAATGAGCAGTGCTGCCCTTGCCCGGCATGGCTCATTTGCTCAGCAGAAGGCCGCTATCTCCTCAGCCACCTGCAAACAGTGAGGTGTGCAGCCGGCCTTGGCGCCGTGCTGCTGCTCTCCCGAGCAGGAGGACACAGGCCTTGCACTGCCAGGATTCTCATGGAGACAGCACATTGGACCTGTCTGCGTCTCAGCACAGTTGCCTTGGCCCTGTTAGGCTGCTGTAGCAGGACTCCAAGGGTCCACCCAGGACTTTGCTGCTCGTGTTCTTTGTTTTGCTCCCTGAGGGACTGATGGGCAGTGAAGGGCATGCAGGGAGACATCCCGTGGGAATATCAGCTGGGTGAGGACATGGGGTGAAGCCAGGTCCTCCCATCTGCAGAGCTCTTGCAAAGGCTGGCAGCAGGAAATGCAATAAAACTTCAGGCTCTTGTCTGCGTGCTGAGACCTCTGCCTACCCCTGGCACATGAATACAAACAGCAAAGAACAAAATAAGCAATGCAGATGCTGGTCATTCTGAAAGATATCATTTACTTCCTTGGGGGGGGCAGGAATTCTGTGGGAGACACTTGCTAGCAGCAGTAAATCCACGTGGACGGAATTGGAATTGCTCCTTTGCCTACTGGGGCACTTTGCTTTCTGCAGAAACACTATACTTAAAGAAATAAAAGTGCAGTATTTGTCATAAGTCACCCCATACTCATCTTTTATTGATATGGTTTAATGGTGCATGTCAGACCAATAGATTATTTATTTCCCTGCAGCATCTCAGTTTTTGCAGAGAGTCGGGGCAGCCTTGTGTTGCATGTGCTTGGGCTGCTAAATAAGCTCTGGCCTTCAGTGCTGAGAGAGAAGGGGAAGCAGAGCCAGCAGATAAAGACAGTTTAGAGAGTTCTCACCCTGCCTGCACTTAATCCCTTGGTTTGGCAAGACCATGGTATGAGCTGGGGAGTTTACTGACATAATGAATTTTCCCTTTTTGGGTGCTACCCAGGGCTAACAGGCTGCAGAGCTTCCCAGTATCTTGCTGTCTGACAGCCAAGCCTCCCACATCCAGTTACTTGCTGCAACTTGCCTTTAAAACACTGAACTCCAGCACCGAAGCTCATCTCCTGAGGTAGCAGTGTAGTGAAGAACCAAGCAGAAAGTTCTCATGTCCACTGACCCCGATAAGAACATGAATGAAGGAGGCTGGAGCACTAAGAGCTGGTGCTGGAGCAGCAGCAGGAACCAGGCTTGAGGTCTCCAGTGTCCTCCCATGAGCTATTTGAGATCTGAAGAAGCCACTCCTAATAAATCACGTCGACAAGGACTGCGACTTCTCCAGGGATGTCAGGAAACCCAAGGACAGCTTATGAATAATGGGCTTTAGAAGTTAAGACCAGAAAGTGGATCCTTTCAGGCACAAAATAAATACTCATTTTGCTTGAGAGAACTTTTAAAAAATTTAAACATACTGACATCTCCTCTTTAAACTACATTTCTAAAGAAAAGACTTGATGAGTTTGCTCCCCAAGATGTCAGAGTATGAAGAAATTTAAAATTAATACAACATTTATGAATTCAAAAACGCTCCCTGTCTGCAGCTCCTATGAACTGCTGGCAATGAGCTGGGCCAGGGCAGCTGAGCTGTCTCATGCCAGAGTCTCAAATACGGAATGAACGTGGGCAAAACAGATTTAGGAATTGCCTGTCTCCACAGACAAGTGAAAAAGCTGTGACCTCTGATGAGCACTGGTAGCTGGATCAAAACTCCTGCAGTTTTGCTGCCAAACCAAAGCCAGGGCAAGGAAAATCCCAGCAAGTCTGGAGACTACATACTGCCTGATCAACACAAACTTCATGTCTTTCCTTTGGTAATGGCAACATCTTATTAATCGGGCTATAGTTCCCCTTTAGACCATTTGCTAAAGGCAGGCTGTCATCTCTCAAGTCCATCCATCAAATCCATCAAGTCTGCAGTATCCACAGTGATACTGCAAACTCTTGTATGACTGCAGGCTCTGGATCAGACCTTGCAGGCTTTGACTCTTTCCTAGCTGGGCTTGTCCCTCTCCCCTGCAGAGTCTGGGGGCAGCTCTCTGGCATTACTAAAGCTGCTGAGAATTCAGTTTTTATCAAGAATAGCATTTGCACAGTCACTGACGGTATGATGGCTTCGGAAATACAGTTGTAGCCTACAGAGCTATATGTTCAAAATTCCCATAGCTGGAGGAGACCACAGTGCATTTTTCCAAGCACAGTTAAAATCCTGTCCTTTAGCCTAGGTTACACTGGGCATAAAAGTCCCCAATAATAGGTGCATATGCAGTGAGACAATTCACTGTCTTAGACTCATTTAATAATCTAGGCTGCAAGGGAGTTCTGAAAGTCTTTCAGGCCAAACCTTTGCGCAAAGCACATCTAGAGATTTTTGGACATATGGTATTCGTGACCAACTGCATCCTACACAGGCAATTACAGACTCTCTGGAAATCAGAAAAACAACTGTGTAGCAGGCAGATCGAGTCAAACTTTGATATAAGCAATTGTTTAAAAATTGAAAAGTAGCATCTTATCTGTAACGCGTAATTTGATTTTCTGCTTGCTTGGCATCCTTCTAAACAAACTGCGTCTGTATTCCACTGACACAGGCTTCAGGAGAGGCTTGTGAAAGGACACTCCAGGAGAAGAAAGCAAAGCACACGAGTAGGTATTTCTCAACTCAAGCCATTTTGCTCAACGTTTGTGCAGCAGACCTCAACCTACAACGACACACTGCAGAGGACCCAAGGACTAAGTGAGTAATGACGTGCTTCAGGATGATGCCGTTTAGACAGGAAGACATTTAATCTCCAGTGCTTCTAAAGCTTCAGAAAATTAAAATTTTGCTGTGTTACAGATGAAGGTAGCAGGAATGATTCAGATCCGTGATGCAGCCTTGTCTGGCCAACCTTTTTCTCACCTCCAGCAGCAAGGGAAGGGTTTGCTGCAGGTATCGGATGGGAAACACCTATTGCTTTGGGAGGCTGCTGCGATGCTCACAGGATGCAGCGCCGCTCCCGAGACCTCCTGGGAAGTAACTGGCAGCAAAGCCAGCACTGGCTGCGTGGCCACCAAAATCAGATCATTAGTGAAGCAAAGCACAAACCTGGCAAGGCTACAGGTCATGCTGGGAGAGTAATTGGCAGCCTTACTGTTGAATCTCCATCTGAGTGTGAGAGGCATGACACTAATACTTGCAGACAACCAGCCTTCGCATCAGCTATGAGGCTTGAATCCCTGCTCACCATGTGCATGGAAGAGCCACCCTCAGAAAGCTTCTGGAGTAACTGAAGCTAATGTTGTGGGAGCTGCAGGGCTTAGGGTGAACCTTAATGAGGAAGCCTGGTTCTAAGTCCATAGGGCCTCTGGTGTGACCGCTTCTCATAGAGCAAAGAACATAGAGTGCTCTGATGAAGGCACATTATGTCCCCAAGCATCTTCCTCGGAAGCAAGAGCAATTCAATGCAGAGATATTTGTAAGGCTCCGTCTTCAGGCTATTTGGAAGGATTCCCAGAAAGACACTACCACCACCAAACAAAATGCCTTGTCACTGCAGAGGTGTGCCCCAGAAGGGAGCAGCAAGCTGCCCGCACTGGTAGAAATGTCTCCACTGAGCCACTGTGTGCACGGTGGAGCTCTGTGCCCTTGCTGGGGACCACCAAGAGAAGAAGTAGACACATATCCTTGCAAGAGTACAAGGCTGCCCCCCTGACTGAGAATCTAGGAACTCCTTGCACAGGGAAATGGGCTGAAGGGCTTTTGCTATTGGGAAGGAATAGCTCTATTTTTATTTCTCCTTTGCCCTGTGTGTTGCTTGCAGGGTGTGCACTAAAGGCACACAGACCACCCCCTGTTCCCAGCCAGGGCAGAAGATAAATGCTTGGACTGAGCCTTTCCCTGACACATAGTATCGGGGATGGAGTTTAGGATGGAGTTTAGGATGGAGTATGGAGAGTCTCATAAACCTTGTAAGGAGCTAGTGCCCAAGCCCAACCAAACATCAGAAAAAACCTGCTTGGAACATTGTTTTGAGATTCATCCTCTGCCTCCTAACAAACTGTCCCACTGCAGCTCAGAAGAATTACATGCCCCCAGATACACTCATGCTGAAGCCTCCAAACAAAATCCTAAACAAGCAAAAGGTTGTTAAAATAAAATCACTAGCTTCAAAGCCAGTTAGGAATCATCAAGCCTTGTACTGTATCACCAAGAGTTAATGGCATAAAATAAAGGACATTGCTGAGAAGTTAAGCCATTTCTCTTAAGCTCATCAAAGAAAATGCATTTTGAGGCTATTTTAGAAATCACCAAACCAGCCAGGGAGAAGCAAAGAGTTGAAAAATGAATTAGCCAACTTGCTCACAAAAGCCTAACCCAGAAACCCAGTGTGGAGCAAATGTTGTTCTCTAGAAGGGTGGCCTGGGACGTTTATTTAAGCAGCTATATGAGATTAGCAGCCTCCCATGGACTGCTTGGCTGAATCAGCTGCAGAGACATGTGAAAACCTCAAGGAAAAACAGACCTAGTCAGGTCAGGGGTGATGGGGTTGTAGTAGCTTGACTCCAGAGGTTCCTCTTTGGCTCCATGGCTTTCCTTCCAGCCAAAATTATTCCAGGATTAGTTAAGAATGAACCACAGGGAGCCGGGTGAGCTTCTCAGCTGCTGTTTTTGGACCTGTGGCTACAAATGATTTGGGCCTGCGGATCAAAATGTTTTCATCTATCATAAAGAAGCTATTTGACGTGGTTTGAAGGATGGGGAAATGCTTCCTCCTGCTCTGATACCAGACCAGTCTGCCGACGCATTCCCAAGGCAAGGCAGAAACGCAACGCAAGCACGTGTGCCTTTTCTCCAGCATGACTAATAAATCCACTGCTTGGCATTCAGCCTACTCTGTCACTACGATCTCTCTTTTTCTCATTGTTCTCATAAACGTCCTGCCTTATTGTCTCAAACCCTGCCAATCTGAGACATGCACACATGGTAATACCTCATTTTAATTGACTACTTTATGTTCGTTTTTCTCCCTCCGGTTTTTATGCTTTTTTGTTTTAAATTTTCCTTTGGTGCCTTCATACTCCCTCTGAACAGGAAGGTTTCACAGGGAAAGGCATGAGCAAAACCTGCCTTTGACTCGCCTTTTCTTCCCCCTGTTTTCTGCTTGTGTAGGTAGTGCATTGTGCAGCACCCAGACACTGAGACCCCAAGCTTAGCCACATACTCGGAAGGATCCAAGACATACACTCCAAGACAGAGCATTTGACTGCATGCAGATTATTAAATTACAAACAACAAGAAAAATGCATTCTCTAAGAGAACCTGTGTCTCGTTTTTGTGGATCTGGGAACCAGGAGAAATCTGCTAGGGAAAAAAGCATTTCATTTTCTTCGCTCTCTGCACCCCCCCTCCACCACTATCATCGGCATAACTTGTGCTAAGTGAGTTTGAATGTTTCCATAGTTACACAGCACCTTCCTTGCATCCAACAAGAGGGAAAAATAATACCTTGGGGACAGTGCGGCGTGAATGATGTTTATTAATATTCATCTGATCCCATTTGCCCAGTCATGGTTGGCTATATTGAAATTCAATCAGCTGTTTAGACAGAGAAAGGCTGCTAATGGTGATTCCTCAAACGCCCTGTTTGCTCGGGGATGGCCAGACTTGGACTATTGCAAAAATGCTCCTGTTGACTGTACTCCGTGCTGAGCTGGGGCTGCCAGGGCCTGGGGAGAGGCTGCTGAGCGTTGTCGGAGCTTCCCGTGCGGATACCACGAGGGCTTCCTAGGGAATCCCATTGGAGCCCATCACTGACACCCAAAGCTCCCTTTCAAAGTGGCAAAAGTGAAGCCGCAAAGTTGCACGAAGCGCTCGGAAGGCGAGGGAGGATCCTCGCCTTGCTCCGCTTGCTGCTCAACGTGGGATTTGTGCAGGCTGCATTCTAATTCCAAGGCAGAGAGATGCCAGGCTATGCCAAACAGGCTGTAATGAAGTGAGGCTCAGTCCAGGGGTTTTCCCTCTCCCTTACAGACACCACATGCCCATACTCCACACTGGTGGGAGTGAACCAAGGGGATCTTTTGAATGAGGAGGATGCAGGATGAGGCCAGGGTACTCTGAAACAAGACTTACAGCAATTAGTTTTAATACTCTGGGGGAGCTGCTAAAAGCCATGTCCACATTATTACGCTCAATGCTGTCTCAGAGGGGTATTGCTATAAGTTTAGGGAATATCTCAAATATCCTGGGGAATGCTGGACATTGCATCCCACCCTTTGCGCTGGGGGGCAACAAATGCATCCTCGTGAAGCCCTGGGGACTGACATGTCCCAGCACGTGAGCACCTTGGCTTGGCAAAGCAGGAGTTGCCCATGGATATGGCATTGGGAAGAGTCTGCTCTGGAACTCTACAGTCCCAGGGGAATAAGACACCCTCAAAACACCCAGCAAGTCCAGCGTGGAGGTGGACAGTGGCTTTGGAGAAGTATCTGGCATGTGGGTGGACTGGCTGCCAGGATGGTGTGGAGGCCTCATGGGCAACCCCTGCCATGGAGGGTGGCATCAAGTCTCCCTTGCCGTGCCATGGACTAGAAAAATGCTAGATTGAGATGAATGGAAATCACTCACAGGAGAAAAGCAATATTAGTCAAAAAGTCTTATCATACATTTAGTTAATTACTAAGTGAATTGCTTTAATGCTACACAAAATATGCAGCTGTGTTTAATGAGCTGCTAAAATGCTCTCTGGGCAAACTTTAATAATATCACTATTCTCGCAGAGGAAAATTGCTGCAGGGAAAATGCATCTGTTTGTGCCTAAAATGTTCTGAGTGACAGCGCATCGGCTATTATCTTTAGGGCTCACAGTAGTCAATTTCATTAATATGAAATGTTAAAATATTTATGCTTATCGCTAGCATGCAGCCCCCAGGGCAGGCTCTACACCCAACTCTGCCAGCGACAGAAGAGGTGATTGGAGAATGGGTTAAAGAAGAGGAAAGTCGGCCCCTGATTCTTCTGGCTTTCTGTTGCACAACATGTTTCTGGGACCTCAGATGGAGAAACTGCCCTGGTTGAGCTTGGTCTTCTCTTTGTCCAGAGTCGGATCCTGAAGCTGCTGCCCTGTTCTCCTGATCCTAGTAGTGGAGAAAAGGAACTGAGCAAAAATGGGAGAAGAAAAGCCAACACCCATGACAATAAAAGGCAGGTTGGTCAGCACATACCTGTTGTCACTCCTTTTAGATGTTTGGATTGCACCAACTGTTATAGTGATGCACCTACGAGGTGCCTCTGCAGGCTGAGAAAACCTTGCAGGTACCAGGGTACGAGTTGGATGGCTTTAACGGGCAAAGTGTTGAAGACAGTCTCATTCCTCTACCTCTTTGCCTTGAAATAGCCTTGATTTTGACTATTTCAAGGCAAGGATGGCCCTTCCAGGCTCAACGGATGGATGGTCAGAAATGACCTTCCGTATCACCATGTGCTGAGACAACCTGTAGGACTCAGAGATCTGAGCACACCTTGAGAAACATTTGTTGATCTCTGCTTAGAAGAAACTCAGTCACTGGGGAAGACAATTTGTACAGATGTATTAAATATCCATAAACAAAGCCAAATATTTTGCCTGTGCAGATGTAGTGACTGCTGCGCAGTGCAAAAGCGGCACGTGCTTCTTGGCACATGATCACGCTGATGGATACTTGGTCCGCCTGCTATTTTCTGTGTCATTCAGAATAAAGCAGCAGCATTCTGAATATAAAATGTGAATACATTATTCTATTTTCTGCTCAGAAGACGAAGACTTTTATGATTTTCCAAAAACTTAAAAGAGACCAACTGCAAACATTCTTGCGGGTACCACTTATAAAGAAACCATTAACTGCAGCAAGAGCTGTCTTAACTGTGCGATTACACCTAAGGCCTGTCATCTGCCACCAATACCTAGGCGGGGGGCACAGCTTTTATTGCAGAATTATGCTGAGAACAAAATAAAGCACCTGCATGCTGGGGAAATCCTGACTTGACAACAGTAGCCAGGCCTATTCGCTCCGTCTCTGAATAAACAGGCTTGTTATGGGCTCGGTAGGGATTACGCTCTGTGCTTGGCTATCTGTGACACCGCATTGGAGGTCCACGCCTGCAGCACACGTGCTGTCTCTTCCTCTGTTCCGTAGGAAACCTGCTCCCAGGATCAGAGCCTGCACTGGCTCCAGAGCACGGAATGAGGCCAGCAGTCTGCATCCAAGCCGCGAGCGCCGTCCCCACCTTCCCTTCCACACCATCCACTTGCTGCGCTGAGTTCCTGCACGCTGAGCGCCCGCAAAGTGTCTAAGCGTATTTTGGAAATAAGCACAGGGCCGCTCAATCCCACTTGTGCTCTGCTCCTTTCAGCTGCTGATCTGAAGGCGCCTCACAAGATGCTGCCCGGGCTAAGTTGCTGGATGGGAAAGGCTTGCGGCTGGAGCTGAGAGCTTTCTGGAGATTTTTTCCAAAGCCTGCAAGACTCCTCTGAGCCTCTTTGATCTTCAGTAACAAGACCTCCCAGGAGACTTACAGTGCTTC
Source organism: Nothura maculosa (assembly GCA_032353885.1). Classification (NCBI taxonomy): domain Eukaryota; kingdom Metazoa; phylum Chordata; class Aves; order Tinamiformes; family Tinamidae; genus Nothura; species Nothura maculosa. The sequence continues at coordinate 1,860,264 of JAUBOD010000443.1, read as the reverse complement.
CTGGCTACTACCAGGCTAAAGAGAACGGTATTTTTATCTCCCTTCTCTCTGCTATTGAAGCATTTCCCCTTCGGGGCACAGCTCCCCTTCATCACAACTTGCTTTTACTTTTCTTTGAGAGGCATGGGGAAAAAAAAAGCCATAAACCGAGGCCAGACAAAGCTTTGTTAGGGCGCTACTAACCTGGGAGGAGGTTAAGAGGGAAAGACTGAACCAGGGCACAATGCAGTGCAGGGTCCCTGCCTTGCTCCATGAGAGACACATTGAGGATAATGTGCTGGGAACACGTTCAGTGACCGATAAGCTGTTGGACACACCAGAGCTACTATGTTGGACTGCAATACGGTATCCTAAGCTGTGCTCTCTTCTTAGCTCATCCATGGGCCCTCCTGCTGTGCAGGAGAGAGCTGCTGGGGATCCAGCGTTGATCCCGTTGGCACTTACAAGCCCAGGGCTTGGGCTCCCATGACACCCATGGACCTCTAAAGAGCACAGACCTCTAGAAAGCAACAAGTTGTTGACAACCCTCCTTATCCATGCAGAGGGCTGCTTTCTTCTGCTGTGCCACAGCTCATAGAGGTTTTCTTCTGGACATGGAACACCTGGCCACAAACTTGGAGTGTCAGATAGACACCTGATCTGAGACACCCTCAGATAGACCTGATCTGAGAAGATCTGATTAGAGCCCCTTTTTCAGATCATTGGGTTATGTAGGTTGCTCCTAAAAGAGGTGAAACACAGGAAGGGCTAGAGGCAATGCCAAGGAATTGGCAGCTCCTGATAGGAAGGAGTAAATGACTGAGATCTCTCTGTCTCAGACAAGCATCACCTTGCCTTTCCACAGTGTCTCCCTTTGAACCTTGCCACAACTCTGCTCTCTCTTCCTTTCTATGATGCCATCCAGCTCTTCACAGAAGGTGGCCACCAGCTTCTTTGCTTTCCAGCTTCATTAACAGCTGAGTTGGGCAACTGTGAACTCTTTTTCCCTGGTGACTTGCTTGTTAACAAATGCCAAGAGCAGTTCAAGACCAGCTCCATCTGAAATGACCCTATTTTTTCATCCAGATACATGTACTAGAAAAAAATGGTAGCACCTAAAACAGTCAACAATGCAGATGAAAATGGTAAGTGATGCCTTCCTTATTTTTGTAAGTTTATCTGAGTAAAAGATATGTCGTGTTTGTGCTACACTTGTATGTGGAGCACCCAGTCTCCTCAATACCAAGCAGTTCTCACCACTTGGATTTGCCATGGAAAGGTATATATTTTGAGAACACTTCCCTTCCCACCTTCAGCCCCCTCAAAAATCCCTTTCAAAAGTTATCTTTCCACCCTGCCAATTTTACCCCCGGTTCCATATTTGAGGTCAGGGCTCCCTTAGCTACACCACAAGAAGCCCTTGTCTCACGAGGCCCTGCCTCCTTCCTCACTGTCATCCCCATGTCCTCTGTGCCCCCATACACACCCCAAATGGTCCCAGCAAAGATTTTCACCTCTGGAGGAGAAAGGGAGCATGAAGTCTCCAAACTCCATGATCTTTGACAAACTAAACACCACAACAGAGTGGAAATATTTTGCTCTGTGGCCAGAATATTCCTGGCTTGCATTTTCTGCTAAGAAAAAAGAAAAACATTTTTTTTGTGGAAAGGGAAAAACAGTCGCTGGCTAGACCTTGCATGGCTGTGGAAGGCCTCAATGCCTGGTGGGTCCCAGCCCATAGGTATGGTGGGAGTTTTTTTCCTTGTCCTTTTTTAATTATTTTGCTGCTCACCCACATTGCATATGAGTGTGTGAGGAGATGGTTTCCAGGTGCTGCAGACCTGCTGGAGCTGCTGGGAGCAGTGGGCTGGACTGGAGCTCTCCGAGCTCCCCGCGGCGCCAGAGGCAGGAGTGGGCTTGCTTTGACACGTGGGAATGCAAACACAAGTCATCGCCATTTCACTCTCTTCTCCCCACAGCATCAAAAAAGCACAAAATGTAAAATACCCCAAACCCCCACAATACTCCACAGCTCAGTCTTATTTAGCAAGAGTACAGGTGGGGTTATTTAGGCTTCTTTTTAATGAAAACTTTCTTTTTCCTTTGGTCTTTCCCACTCCCCTCCTCTTTGCCTTCACAGTGAGATTGCTTTTCTCTTCTTTCCTCTCAGAGGTAGCCTCCTTTTAAGCGCATATTTATAGAGCACTACGTGCGGTGCCAACGGGGAGACATTACTCCAAATTCAAGTGCTTCCAGCCAGGCCAAAGAGCTATTGGTCACTTTGGGTCCTCCAGTGCCATGCATTCACTTCATTGCTTTTATTTCATCTTACTTTTGCACCTGAATTGCTGTTGCTTCTCAGCTTCCCCTAACCCTCATCTTATTTACTAACCTGACGGACATGCACCTAACGCATGCACGCAATATGAATGGGGTGGATCGTGGTGCAATGCAGCACATGGGGCTCCTGCATGGGCGATGCCAGTGGTGCCACAGCACTGCCCCGAGGGCGCTGATGCCAGCGGTGGCAGGAGGTGCAGAGCAGGCTCAGCCCTACCTGCCATGCTGGGAGAGCACAAGAACAAAGCCCAGTCCCTGCTTGCAGAGCTGCCAGCTTCAGCTTTTTCAATAATCCCCTTGGAGGTATTCGTGTCGTTTCTGGTAGGGTGCATTTTTTGGGGATTCATTCGTAGACCTGAGACTCTCCATTTTTCTGCAGCAAGGACAAAGCCGGTGGCTATCTTGGCTCGTGTCCGGAGGCAGCGTTATCCCATCTCCTTGGATATTTCATCGCTGTCAAAGTCAGTGAGTTCTGTGTCCTTTATAGACTCAGCGTTTTTATTATTCCAGTATAATTCAGAGGCTGATGAATTATCACGGTGCTGGTGCCACGCTTTGGTCCTTTGCAGCCTCCCTTCTGGAAGATACTCATCTCCACATAATTAGATCTCTCGCCCTGAATAATGTCAGGTACTGGACAGTGTTTATAGCAAAGCCCATTCACGTTTTCTGCCGCTTCCAAAGAAAATGAAGCACAGACCTGTGCAGCACAAGGGTCACACTACGCAGCCACTTTCAAGCTGTCAGCATTTGTCACCCAATCTGCATTAACAATAATTTGTAGTTTAACACTATGTAATTAATAAAAATCCAATTTCCTCCATCAGAGAAACATTAGCAGGGTGGGAAAAAAAGAGCAAAACAAATAGTACATGGCGTTGCAATCAGCAATTCAAATGATGTGTGTGCGGGGAACGAGTTGTGCATGAGAAACCTTGTATCTGTCACTCGCTAAATTCCGAGTACTTAACTTTTGCAATATCATTCCTCAATGTCATTTCTTGTAGTGTATTTTTTAGAGCCAGCATTTACTCAAGGGCAGAATCCCTACGGATCCCACTTCTGTGGTTAGCACACCTACAACAAGTTGGAAATCAAACTGTAAGTTAAAGCTTTTGGTGTGAAAACCTTTATGCTAGAGGTGCAAGTATGGCCACCTGGTTCTGCTAGCAAATTATAGAAGAGCTGCAAGCTGGAACTCAGCTCCTGCTTTGAGGACACCGGTGAGGAGTTCTGGAAACCCACCAGCCCCCATGGACATGCAGAGGGGTCTTCACTGCAGCTTGCATTTATAGAGATTCCTGCAAATCCTGTAGTGTGCAGATTCCTGCAAATCTCCCCACTAATCTGCTTTTTAATTAAGCAAATCCCCAGATGCAATTAGCACTGATCGTTAATACTTGTGCAGATGATAGAGCAAAGGTCCTGGTGATTTTAATGAGCACCTAACAAGGGTATCACATAAGGATGGTTGTGCCTGTTCCCTTGGTTTCGCTCATCTGCCTGACCCTGCTAGTCTGGTACCCAATTAAAATGTAGCAAAACCATCACAAGAGGAGGCAGCCCGGGAAGGAGCTGCCATCGCAGGGCATCTCGTGGAAAGCTACCCGGCTGCCACGTGTCCTGCCTTCCTGCCCCTGCTTCACAGCATCACAGCTGCTTCCTGCTGCTGGTCCTGCAGCACAGGCAGAGGAAGGGAGCGTCTCAGGCTGGGTAGTGACACAAGCCTAATTCACATTTGCCATCCTTGACTTCCCCGGGGATCACGCGAGAGTCTTATTCCTCCGGCCCTTCCCACCCCCATTTCCATTCATTTGGCCCAGCTTCAAAACTGCTTCAGCCTCTCACTGCGAGTTGCGCTGCTTCTCCTTCTGCTCTCTTTCCAGCACGTGCCACAAGCACAAGCAGCTGCTCCTTGAGGGTTTTGTACTCTGGTCCCCAGGAAACAGTCCAGGAAACCTCTGGGTCGCCTTCCACCTGCCAGATGCAGGACGATGGTTGCACAGCACCAGGGATTGTGCTTTGCAGTTGCACAGTCTTTCTGGTGTCACCGTCACAGCATTCCTCTCCACAAAACCTAGTTTTTATCAGCAAAAGCTGCTTCTTGGCAGCTTGACTTTCTTCCTAAATCCCATTAGGGCTTGCAGATGCACTGGTTGGTCCCAGGCACCCTGCACTCCTTATTTTAGTGTGCTTTTCTGCCTCTTATTTACAACAGTTACATATGGTAGGTACTTCTAACACTTGAGAAAAACAAAGCAGTCCCTTCCACTACCTTGATTTTTCTAAGGCTGTTGAGTGCAATCACATCTTAGCTGCACTCTCAGCTATTTCTTAGGCAAGTCCTTTCCCAAAAGCACAAAATGACTGATGTGGTAATTGCAAGTGCTGTTTGACGGCAGATTTGTCCCACCTTGCTATGCGTGGAGAGGTGGAGAGAGATGCTCCGTGCTATTTACAGTTTGTGCGACTGAATCATCACTGCGGGTTATTCTAAGGGTCACTGCCACAGTTGAGGAGAGGAGAGGAGAGGAGAGGAGAGGAGAGGAGAGAAGAGAAGAGAAGAGAAGAGAAGAGAAGAGAAGAGAAGA
>JAUBOD010000443.1:1832857-1855254 GCA_032353885.1 Nothura maculosa | reverse complement strand
GAAGAGAAGAGAAGAGAAGAGAAGAGAAGAGAAGAGAAGAGAAGAGAAGAGAAGAGAAGAGAAGAGAAGAGAAGAAGTCTGGAGGAATTATTCTCAAGGCCTCCTTGTTCTCTCCTTTATTGCTGCTTTCTTTTCGAGCTGAGAATGCAGCAGATGTTATTAAACCTCGTTTGTGAGAGATTTCGGGGCATAAAAGCAATGATTTGAGCCTCTGTTTTCCTAGATGCAAATGCAAACACTGTTTTGGCCTTGCTTAATTAAACTGATTTATTCTAAGATCAGTGTTTGCCTTAAAAGCACCAAAACCTCCTTTCTGAATAGATTATGGCTACAAATCCTGGGAATGCTCAATGTACATTTCCCTGGAGAGCACACAGCATTCGCTCCTCGCTCCCTTTGCCCTGCAGACCACGAGGCTGCTGCCTCCCCATCACACGAGCAGCTCTCGCCTCATCCCTGCTCCCGCGGTGCTGCATGGGATGACCGGAGCCAAGACCTCGCAATTAAGCATCAGCGTCGGGAGCAGGGCTGGTGTCGGCCTCGCTCGGCCCTCGGCGGCATCTCGCTGAGCGCAACACGTTCTAAAAAGCCCCTTCCAGTGCTAATGCTCATGAGTTTGCATCGCAGCCCCGCGGGCAAGGCTGAGTGCCGCTGCAGATCACCCTGGCGTGGTGCTCGTGCCGCTGCTTCCCCAGGCTGTTCCGCCCGGCTCGGGGTTTATCCTGCACAACCGCTGAAGCGCTCAGGGCGCACGGCCCTCGCGGCGCAGCGGCGCTGCCAGCACCCAGGCCTGCCTGGCATCCAGCAGGGCCTGGCAGCGTGAGGCTAATTGCATGCGATGTCTCCGCTCCCGCCGTTCTGCAGGGTGTGCAATGAGAGCCTGGCACATCACTGCTTCTGAATAATGCGCTGCCCCAACTCAAGCTCTTCCCCCATTGACAAAAGCCATGAACAGGCGGCGGCTCAGCTGCGTGCAGGACTGCACTGCATAACCAAGCTTGGGAGTGAATTCCCCCCAAGGGACCCTGTCTTGCTCCTGCAGACAGAAGAGTTCTGGGATACAGGGACATATACATACAAACATATATCTATAGAAATGCATGCGCACAAGAACTGGGGATTTGCTTTCCTGCCTTGCCTCTATCTTGTTTTACTGGCCATGAGTTGTTCTGCAAGTATGCAAAATTCCTGATGTTGATAATAATTCTGTGAGGCACATCATCAGTTTCCTTCTTACTTGCCATGATTTTATTTGATTATTGAATTCTATTTTGTTTCATTTCATTTCATGTTATTATTTTATTTTATTCAGAGAGACTATGGCCTTTGGACGTAAATTTCAAATACCTTTGGTGAGAAACGCTCGACAGAAGAACATTTTTGTCGTCTTTTTCCAACCCCCCCTCCCCACATCTGCATTTCCTTTCGTCTTCAAAGGTTTCGCTTCAGAGCTAATCTGGGCAAGTGACAAAGCCCTTCCCAAGCAGGCACAGAGATAAGGCACAAACCAGCCCAGCTGCAACGATTCCTTAAGATACACGCAGGGCTCACGGGGACGGGCAGCAAAATTCATGCAGTTTTGGCCAAAGAGACTGAGGGAAATGAGCTCTTTAATAAGAGTTGCTCTTCTAGGGGAGCAGAAACTGCCACTAATGAGAGCAATTGCTTAATACAGGCACATCCTTGTAGGACAACCTGCTGCTGCGCCGTGGGGAGCGATGACTCGGGGTTGCACTAGGTAAGCGCTGCTGTCGACACCACCCAGTGCTGCTGCCTGTCACCTTCCCATGCCTCCAAATTGCTGTGCAGGGGCATGGCAATTGATCTCGCTGAGCAGACACCTTTCTTCTTGTTCTGAGGCTTCCTACCAGGGCCACGTGGTTATAGGCAAAGGCTACGACAGTGGGATTAGCTTCTTTTGGCCAGTGAATTCCCTCGAGGTGAACGGTCCTGCATGTGCCTAGAAACTGCAATATCCACGTCATAGGCGACTTCCCAAGGAAAGGTGGGAAAAGGAGTCAGGAAGGTTCTCCCTAGATCCCCTCGTTGCTGCAGCTCAGGAAGGTGAACACAAGGCATTAACTTCTCTCTGCTGGAGCTTCTGCAGCTCGGGGAGGTGTGAGGTGCCCACAGGTGCATCTGCAGCACAGGATTTGTGCCCGGCCGTTTCATTTCTTCTCTCTGCATCGAGCTTGCTCCACCTAGCACATGAATTTCTTAGCAACGTTTGTCTTACAGCTCAGCCAGCTCCCGACTACACAGGCAGATAACACATTTCCTAAATAAAATAAAGGAAAATAAAAATCCTCCGATGATGCTTTAAAACCACTAAGCAGGGTGAGTCATCCCTTTCATTTAGGCCGTGGTGCTCTCTAAAGTAATAAGATCTTAAGCGTGGAGGGAAACCAGAGCTGCCCATGCTCCCCCCTTCCCTTCTGCGTCTCAGCCCCCTTGGAGGGACGCGCTCTGCAGAGCTCCCACACTGGGCTGTGCTGCCCGCAGCTGACCTGCCCACGTTGCAGCTGTTTCTCATCTCAGTTATTTAATGCTCCCCTTTTCCCTGGTAAGAGATCACATTAACCCAGTTTCTCGGTGAAAGAAAAACGATCCTTCCCTGGCAGATCTATGAGGTGCTAATTAGCAGCCGTGGCTGGGTGCTCCCGGCAGCCGCGCTCCTTCTGGCTGCAAAGTGTTATCGCTGTGGACAAGAACACGGCGCTTTGCATTAGGAAAATGGAAGTTTGCCACGGCAGGCTCCCTGTCTGCTCTTCTGCCTTGCAAGGCTGGAAAGAAGCATCTCTGATTGAGACGTAAGTCCCAGGGAGCCCTCTCCGTTTCAGTGCTCTCGCACACGGGCTTTGGTGAGAGGAGTGTCACGAATGCAATGCACGCAACGGCGATCGCCCCGCGGTTAAGCCAAGGAGAGAGGAGCCTGCCCATAACATCGTAGCCTGGATTAGCTTCGCTAATGCAGAGCCCTGCACCATGGGCAGAATGACCCGCAGCTCCTCTCGTCCCCATGGGAGAGATGTGGAGCCCTCTCCTCGGCATCATCCCTGCTCCAGGTGCTGGACCCTGCAGCAGCAGGAGCAGAGGAGGAGGAGGAGACCTCGACATCCCCACTTTGACATTCCTTGCCTGGAAATCCAGCCCTAAAATGTCATTTCCCAAACATCCATGAATATTTTGTTTTCTCACAAGAGCTATGGCTCCTTTGAACATTTTAAACTCAGGAAAAATCCTGCTGTGAAACTACAGAAAATCCCCCCAATGCCTTTGGACGAAGCTCTTCTCTCTCCTCTATCTATATAGACCAAGCTTGGAGCATGTTCTCCATCACAGCAGCCCATCTCCAGCTCAACCACAGTAATATTCAAGGTATGTTCAGGGAGAGAAGTAACATCTGTGCCTGGACTTGGGGACTTTTTTTTCCCTCGAGGCTTGCCAAGTCAGCAGGAATTGCTGAAAAACCATTGGCAGCACCTATGGACCTGCCTGCTCCGGGGAAAGAATGGAAAGCAGACCTGTTTATTGGGGCTTGCAATCTAAAGTTCATCTCTGCCTCCCAGCTCTCAGCTGGGCAGGGCGGGAGCAGCTTTCCTGTGCAAGGCTTCATTAAGATTGAAGAATTGTTGCCTGATGCAGAGATTTCTGTTCCATAGCGGAGCTCGCCTATGACTGATGCTTCGTATTAAACCTGATTAGTATTCGCAGCAGAGCAGATGCGGAGCTTCAGAGTGGACGTCTGATGGGAACAAGAAAATGGAAAAAACCCACAGGTGCCCCCCGCACCCCCCAAGCCAAGGGGAGCGCTGCCCTTTCATGACGATCCCAAATGCCACCCAGGAGGAGCAGGAGCAAGCAAGAGCATCGCTGGTAAATCCCTTGTGCCGGGCAGCGCTCTGCCCTCTGCCAGGGATCCGCCTGGGTTTGGAGGGGCCGGGGAGCTGAGACCCCCCGTGGCGAATGCAGCAATTCCATAAAGCTCGACAGGTCCGTTTCCTCAGGAAAGCAAAGCGGGGAAAAGCATCCATTCCCCAGATGACAACCAGCACGACGCTCTTGGGGGAACAGCAGGAGCTCAAAGGGCCGCTTGCACCGGAGCGCTCTCTCCGCTTGCAAAGCCGAGGGGCCCAAATGGGAGCAGGAGGTGGAACCCACTCCCTTTCCACCTCTGAACTGGAGAGATCGCTCCAGGGAAGTTCGCGAAGGCACCAGAAGCCTCTGCTGTCGTCAGGGCTTTTTTTTTTTAATCCATGCCAGCGTATTATTTTATTAGAGCCTGGCTAAAAGGATTAGAGGTTGGCTGCGTGACAAGTGTAACACGGAGCTATTTAGTGCTGTTATCAATACTGATACCATTTCCAGAGCAAAAGTCTTCCAAGGAACTATATATAATGAAATATATGTGTGCATAATAAAGCATATAATAAATGCAATGGGCCATTTAGTTAATCTATATGATAAGTGTATCCCATCGAAACAAGTGGATTTTAATTAGAGCTGGTCAGACAACAAATTTCCACCATGCAGGAAATGCTAATGTTTCAATACCGGATTTAATTACCAAGTGGAATGAAAAGGCAACATTTCAGCTTGGCTCCTGGAAGATAAATCCCCTCTCCCCTCCCGATTCTGCTGGCTGCATTGAAATATGCATTGGATATGCAGAAGTCCTATTGTGGTTACGCTGCCCAACCAATGCAACTGAGTGCAAGTTATGGGGCTGCAATACATTAGATGTGATGTAGAAGGTAAGATTTTGCTGTAGCCAAATCAAGCTGAGATCAGTCAAAGGATCAGCTACAACTTGATTTATGTGAAAGCAGAAAGCTGGAGGAATTGGACGGGATGCAGGGGGGCTGCTTGTCAAAAATCTCTGCCACATGAAAAAGTTTTGTCCAGTTTCAGTGCTTTGGACGCTGTTCTGCTCAACCTTGATCCACAGACACATTTAGATGGAAAAAAAAAAGGAAAAAAAGAAAGTTTTGCTTCACTCTGGGCCCTTTGTGTGCCCAGCTCTGCTCCATGCCCCTTCCAATGGCACTGAAACATAGGGAAGGGTTCAGAAAAGGACAACAGGATGCAGCCAGGGGCTGGCGATATTCATAAAATTCGCTTTCCAGGAGAGCCAGAGGTCTGTTCTGCTCCATTTGCAGGAGAGCCGTGCAGGAGGCACCTGAGTTTCATGCATGCAGCCTCTGGGGGGTGTCAAAAGGCTCCTTCAGCCAAACAGAGGGAAGAAAAAACTAGTATTTCTGGCAGCGCCCTGGACCACAACCGGAGCTTTGCTTTAAACCAACAGCAAGTCCTTGAGGCCGGTGCAGGGCACGTGAGTGATGCAGCTGTGTCTGTCCAGCTAAGTGACACAGGGAAAGACAGACCCACGTCCTCCTTTCAATCCAGGAGGCAAAAGCTGGGGTGCGTTGGCAGCATCCGGCTACGAATGGGTTAAAAGTGGCCCCTGGCTTTCAGCAGGCCCCTGCTAAATCTCGGTGCATCTCTCCCATCCTGCCTCAGCCTTCCAAATATAAGTAGGTTTAAATGACAGCCCCAGGCCCCTGCTCTGGTTTTAAAGCCCATTATGCAACGCTTAGATACCATGACGACAAGCGCATTATGAATTGGGATGGATACATTAAGAGCGCGTTCCTCTGCCATGCGAGGTGGCCTTGAAAAGGGGCTGCTCTACAGCCTTCCTCTGCGAGCAAGACCCATCCAGACAGCCCTGAAAGGGCTCAAGAGAAGGCCAGGGCCGGGGAGCTGAAATGTCCTTGCACTGAGAGAGGTCTTGGGGTCCACGTATTGAGAAAACTCCGCGTCAGCTTGGTCTGGGAATATGCTTGAGAAGCGGCTCTATTGTGGCTCTTCTAATGGCACTCAATGTCTCCAGTTAAATGTCCATCAATTAACCTGAGGTCCAGGAACACTTCCCTGAAGTGACTATAAATATAATTGACTGTAATTAGGAAGTCCCTTTCCATTACTAGAGCTGCTTAAAATGGTCTCACTCTACCTGAGAATCAGGTTAATTGATTTTGACTTCAGCTTGCATATCTGCTCGCAAGGAAGCAGTATATTACTCTCCCAGCCCAGCCCCACTGGCAGGCATTCCCACATTGCTGAGGCCAGGATGCTGTGAAAAACTGATTTTTGCAGCAGGGAATGGGCTCTGCAGCCCAATCCAGACCTATCTGTGCATCCAGCACTACCTGGATTCAATAGGACGTTATTCACAATACCAGGTAGCCCAAACCTCTGGGATCCCCCAAAGCATACTGTCTTTCTGTAAGGTTCTCCATCAACGGTAAAAGTTCATTGTTACCTCCCGTCCTCAGCTCTGTAGGATAGTAGAAATGTATGAAAGCAAAGGCAGCAAGGACAAGCGGCTAATGGAAACAACCTCTTTGGCCTGGAGTGGAGCTGACAGCAGCAGAATGGTGCTGGACCTCCATGCTGAGAGGTCCACATTTCCCAGCCCACCTCATGGGCTCCTGCACAGCCTCCGTGCTCAGCTGCCTGAGCTCCCACTTCAGCTGCAGTGCAATGGTCTTTGCCTGCCTAGAACTGCTGCTTTACGTCGTTCCCTCCACTTTGACTGATCTCCGGCGTGACAAGAAGGAAGAATTCAAGGAAGAGGCATCACATCCGCAAGTCACGTGAACCTGGGCGCCTTTTTTCAATGATTCTCCAGGGCTAGATCCTCAAGTGCAGCAAACCAGACAATATATTTTAGGTTATTTTAAACTAAAACAAGAATAGCAGGGTTTTGTTATAATTTGGAGAAATTAGTTTGTCCTCCTATGGGATCAACCTGTCCTCTCCTGAGACATGTCTCGAGCAGGGAAGGAAGGCAGCAGGACTCTGACGTTTTGGTTAAGAGCGCAGGGCAAGTATCCATAGGCAATGGACACGCTGCCGTTGACAACAATCCAGATGACATCTTAGGAGCTGAGCTGTTGCCGACGCGCTGCTTTGATTTAATAGGGCACAATCTGCTTAACTGGAGCACTTGGCTTCTAGGTACGGGGGCATGGGAAAGAGCTGAACGCTTCCACATTTCTCTCTGCTTCCTAAGCCTGTCCGAATGCTCACATACACGCTTGAGGTTGCCCGTTCTTATTCCAGATGGCATCTCATTGGAAACAGCCGTGCCCAATGTGGGTAAACAGGCTGTGATGTGCAGAACTGTTTGCAAGGCAACCACAGGGCATCTGGCTCCTCTGGCTGCTGCCGAGGCTCCTATGTTCCCAATCGAAGGACCATCCTTGTTGCCAGCAAGGCTCCGGAGAGCCATGGACACCTCCAGTGAGGCCCATTGCTGTTCATGGCTGGTGACACCTAAGCACCTAAGTCTGGACCGTTGCATGGGGTTGCTTCCCTGTGAAACAACAGGCCCCACTTGGTGCTTTGGTGAGCGCTGTCCTACCTGCCTCTGCCCCCAGCTCCCCTAAGCCAGGCCCATAAACCCAGCACCAAGCACGTCTCTACCAGGAGAAACGACTTACACAACAGGAGCACCTCCAGCTCCACTGCCCCAAGGACAACACGCCATGAGCCATCTCCCTCGGTGCCCTGGAGGCGCTCAGTCTGCTCCAAATGAAACAATACATGCAGAGAACCCTTGATTCATGCTGGAGGAGCAGAGGCAGGGGAAGAAGGTCTGACTCCAGGTGAAGTTGGAAAAGTTTGGAGATTAACACGTGCCAGGTAACTCAGGCTCACAGTTTTTCCATTCTTAGGGGGAATTACAGGAGAGGTGGGGCAAGACTCATTTTCCCCCTTAGATATTTGAACTCTTATTTTTCCAATACTTGATGTTTCCATGTCTTGCTCGGGGTTAGAGTTAGACTGATTGTTTGGCCTGACCTTGGCACATTCCAAGATTTTTTCCCCCCTATTATTATTATTTCCTTCTCTAGTCTTTAGGAAAATTCTCGGACTATTTTAAATGCTGTTTAGAAAAGCTGGACATTCTTTAAAGCGCTTTGTGGCCAGGAGGGTTTTTCCAAAGTGCTCAAACATCTGCCAGAAGCAATCCAACACCAGAGCTGTCAACATGGAAAAATGCTAACAGCAAAAGGTTCCGATGAAAACCCAAGATATACCGAGGTGAAGATATTTGTTTTCTGATTCACTGCCCGAGCGCCTCACTCAGCTGCTCTGTTGGAAACACTGCTGAGGGAGCAACATTACCTGCAGAGACAAAACTGTGTGAGATCTGCTCCTTCCCTTAAGCTTGCAAAGACAGTGGAAAATGGGGAAAAAACAGCTTTGTGCACCTAGGCTAAGCCTGGATCCTCACCAGCCTGGCCTGAGGGATGAAGGAGTTAATTTTGATTCTCCCCATAATGTAAGACTGACCCCAGGAGGGGCAACGGCTTCAGTGATTAGGAATCGTATCCCTGAGTTGGAAATCCAGGGATTTTATTGCTTTTATTGATATTCCTGTTTGTTTTCAAGCCTGGCTCTGCAATGCTAAATGTGAGCCCCAGCTCCTTTCCTTTTAGCCTAGGAAATAGTCCATCTCACTTAAGCCTTGGTATTATTATCATTTCATTGTTGCCGTTAATACACATGATTGTCATCATTCTTATTAATCTGGGCTGCTGCAGCACCCAGGGCCGCATGCAAGCGATCGGTGCAGAATCATTCCAGGTCAGGCACCCAAGCAGCTGCTCTCCAGGACACGGGAGCGGGAAGAAATTGGTGCTTATCAAGCACATCAGGGGGTGACAAATCACCCATTAGCATCGGTGGGCTAAGAAAAGGCAGGGATCGGTCGTGGATGCAGGAAATGGGAGCTGTGGATCGGGAGTCGCTCTCGCTGGGCACAAGTTATTAATAGGAGATGGCAGTAATCACAGCAGCCTCGTTACACCAAAACGCTCGCGCTTGCATTGGTTGTGTTAGGTTGTGTCAACAGTGCATAAAAACACACATACACACGAAAGGGAGCTCCAGTTTGGAGGCAGAGGATTGGAAGAGACAAGGTACAAGCACAACGGCTTCGGCTGGGACCTCAGCTCAGGTGGCTACCGAGAGCCACCGCGGCTACGGGGCTGCTGCGGCCCCGATGTGCTGGTTTGCCCAGGAAAATGGGCTTCAGCTCCTCTCTCTGGAGGCAGATAGCCCTTCTGAAGGAATATCCCCGCTCAGCTGGACTGAGAACTTTCCCTCTTCTGCTCCAAACAGCAAGTGATGCATTTTATTGCATTCAGCACCACTGAGATGAGACACGGCTTCAAAGCGAGAAGCCCAGCAAGCGAATGGCCAAGCCCGGGTCTGGCTGCTGGAAACCCGTGCAAACAGCATAAGCCATGGACACAGCTCCTGGCTTTTGGCTTTCAATAACAGATAACAGACCGAATGCCTTAAATTCGTGTGGTGTTGAGGAGCGGCTGCGGTGAAGCGGTGCCGAGGAAAACCAATTACGGGGCTTTGCATCTTCCACTGGTCTCAGCCGCCCACATAAGAAGTCAACTGAGGAATAAGGCTCCAGGACCAGTATATATTTCTCCTTAGTGATGGGTTTTGCCTTTGCCTGACATTAATTTGTTGGTGTGACATGGGAATGGGCTTGCTTTCCCTTTGCTCGTGGCGCACGTGGCATGGCTTGCACCAGAGCAGCACCCTGCTGTGTTAATACCCTTCCCTTCACCAAGACATAATGCCATGATCCCCTCTACCTCTCTCCAAAATCATCCAGACCAGCAGTTCTAATAATACCCGGACCTGATTTTTTTTTTTTTTTATTTCTGATGGCAGATTTCAGGAGGATTTAATATTACAGCTTGCTTGCCATATCAAACTAAATCCGCAAACAAAATCCTCCTGCTGTCTTAAACCTTTCAGAAGCATTCTCAGAAATGTGTGCTACATAATTTGTCTTAGTGAGCCCTAGGAAAAATTATAAATACACACATATATATATATATATATACACACACACACCTCCTGTCTCCTGGGAACAGCAGGTAAGAGGCATTTATTGCGTTTGGCAGCTATTAATAGGCATAACATGTTATCGTTAGCATGGCAAATAGTTACAATGCATTACAAGTGGAAAACCAGTGTAAACGGTGATACATTAAATGGAAAAAAGAGGGGTGCCCAACTCTTGCCTGGGGACTGGTTTCATCAGAGGCGAGCAGGCTGGCTCTAAGGGGGAGCTTTTACCTGTTCTTGCCTGCCTTTGATGTGAGATGTGTTCAAAGCCCATAGCAGGGACACAAACCTCTTGCTAATTAAGCCTTTTCTAAGCGCTGCTCAGGCTGTACTTCTCAGCCCTTGGGAGACCCACAAGTTGGGTTTCAAACAAGCGTGGCCAACTTCTTCCTCCTCGGTTTGCCTCTCTGGTTTTTGTTGTGCCACAACTTTGTGCAGCGCTTCGCCTCGCTCCGGGCTGGAAGTTATCTGTGTGGCTGCCTCCTGCCATGGTCCAAAGGAGAGAGAAATTGCGGTGATTTTTCCCATTTTCTGTTGCGTGAGGATGCAGAAATGCAATCAGAACAATTCCCTCAATTGCAATGCACAGGAAGGCTCTGCTGCCTTGCAGTTACTAAATCCCTCGTGTTGCAAAGCCCTCAATAGGTGCACTAACAGTTCTGGCACGTTACTAGACATCTTCCATTGGCGACGTGCTTCCTCGAGATAGCCTCAACAAACCCCAACCCTTTTACTGTTCAGTTAAATCACACAGTTCCTCCTCCCTTGGAGAGCACTTTGCCAAGTTTCCCTTGCAGCC
This sequence comes from Nothura maculosa, assembly GCA_032353885.1. Lineage (NCBI taxonomy): Eukaryota > Metazoa > Chordata > Aves > Tinamiformes > Tinamidae > Nothura > Nothura maculosa. Next base: position 1,844,507 of record JAUBOD010000443.1, on the reverse strand, counting down.
TGAGCAGAGTAGAACCAAGGTGGGTTTCAGGTACCTTGCTCACCCTGCAGCCTTGCCCTCTGCCTTGACCCCCTTTCCACTTGGATGCCGTCATTTCTCCTCCCCACAATTTGGTGCCGCTCGCGTATGGTGAGTTTGATGAGCGGTCCAGAGCCAGCAGTTAAGCAACATCCTTCTCCATGCCCAGGCAAATCCCAGTCCCAATAAGGTTCTGAGTTTGCCAGGGCTCAGTCCCTGCACCCCTTTGAGCCCTGGACAACCCTCCCGGCGTGTAGGTTGTCCCCACTCTGCAGTGTGCCACTGAAGGCTCCCTGCTGCCAGCGTGACACCTCCTCATTAAGATGGCAATTATTTATTAATCCCCAATTGGCAGCAAAGAGCAAGCAAAGCAGGCATTTTTGGTGACCTTGTGTGTGCACAAACAAGTATTCTGAGGCACTGATAACTCCAGCCTTACCATGGAACCAAAGTCCCATCACAACCCTGCGAAACTGGTTGCTTTGGCTGCCAGCTCCCCAGCCTCCCTGAAATAAATACTTGGCACCACTACACTAACGCTCATGGTCAGCCAGGAGGCTGATGGAAGAGAGGGGCCCAAATCTCCAGCTGATGCATCCAGAGCATCAGCGCTCAACTCACGGCTGCTGCGCTCCTACCTGGAAGCTCCCTTGTCTGATGCAGTTTGGAGGCACGTCAGTTAACTGCAAGATTTAACTAATTGCTATATATAAAGGGAGCACTTGAAGGACCATTGCTAGCAATGTTAATAACTGCCCAAGATACAGTTATCCTGCGTGTCTTTGCTGCTTTTTCTTCATTATCTCTAGTGCTCTTGTTCTGCACAAGCTCTTCCTTGCCTGACCTTGGCTCTAGGAACCAGCAAGGATAAAGCACATGAACAAGAGCTCTTGCTGAATGTGTTTTGGGGAACTGGTTTTGGAAATGGCCAGAGATTTCCTTGCTGCTGTGAAGCATCACAAGCTCCTCTGGAGAGGCTCTTGTCCCACTGTGTTTGTACACGGCAATTCATGCGGAGCAGGATGTGCTCAGGTGAAACTTGCCTGCAAGCTGAGGAGGAGAGGAACGCCGTGGGGTTGTGGACGTCTCAGCAGATGCACAGCTCTGGAGGATCTGGTTGGTGTTAAAGACAGGCTGACACTTGTCACGGCCACCCAAGAGACGTGGCATCTCGGTTCTCCTTGCAGAGCAAGCATTCGAGCGCTGACAGTGCACAAATTGCCTGCAAGTCACAACTCATCTTTCCTTAGGGGCCAGCAAGATAGACAGCTTCCCATTTCCACTGCCTTCTTCCAACCTCCTCCGCAGTGAGGCAGAGGAGCAAGTGAAATGAGAAGAAGAGGAGGGAATATGGTCACGGATCCCTCCATGTACAAGAGGAAAAGACTGGATTCTGTACCAGGCTGTGGAAGGGAAGAGCTGGTCAGATGCAGGGCCACATCCTACCTCTTCTTCGTATGCAACCTTCCCTGGTGGATCTGGACCGACCGAGGACCACGCCACTGTGGACTCTCACAAGAGAAGGAGGATAACTGGGGATAACATGGGGATTAATTAATTACAGTGCGGTGTCATCCGAACTCAATTGTTCCAGGTTCAAGGATTAAATCCTGGGCTGGGCGCTGGGTCATTTCACATCCTGGCAGACATTGTACAAAGGATTTGCGTGTCACCTGAAGCAGCTCTGTCTGTAATGGCACATCTCTGCGTTATTACAGGCTCTGTGGGAGTGCTTCATGCAAATCCTCTTCGGGTTGAAATAGGAAGACAATAAATGATCTGGGTTACATGGATACAGCCTGGAGCGGCTGCTGATTTGGCCAAAGCTTTTTTTCTTCCTTGCAGTCAGAGGCAGACCTGCCAAATGGTGTTTGGTGGGAAGGGGAAGAGACCGGAGTATAGGAGATGAGAACAATTCTCTGCTCTGATGATCTAAAATGGCCTTTCCTGATGGTTTCCCTGTTTGTTTCCTTTCAGGTCACCCCCAGCTATTGTTTTCTCACTACTCTGGTCTCTACCTGGCTCCATCTACCTGCCCAAGGCTCCTCGTAGGTCTCCTCATGGTTCAGGACCAATATACATCAAAAAAAAACTGCCTGGCACATTTGCTCCCATGGGAGAGGTATTAGACATGATAATGAGCTCTGTAAATAACTTAAAATATGACACGTAAAATAATAATAAAAAAAGCAAACACCAAAACAAATCAATATGCATGAAGTCTTTAGAGAGTTATGAAAAATATGGCATTATCCTCCCCAGCACGACCTGCACCATAAGTCATGATTCAGTGATCCCCTACTCTTAGTGCCCCTACAGTCTGGAGAAACTCATCACAAAGTTATCTTTTGTTCACTAAGTCACTTAGAACAGGTTGCATTTATTCTCATCCCAATTTAATCCGCCCCATTCATATGGTGGACCCCACCACCACCTACTTGTACCTGTACTACAGAGAAGACCCAAGGTCTCCTTGGGCTCTCCTTTTTGAGGCACAGCAAGACTTGCTGGACAGGACGTGCCCTGTGTTCCCTGGGAACAGGGCATGTGCCACGCAGGCATCCCTGGAGGGCTCTCTCTGAGGTGCTGAGCTGCTGATTCACTGCAATGTCGCTGTGTTTCCTTGAGCCGCTGCTTTGCGCTCTGCCAGCAGTGCTGGCTTGTCCCCCTCGACATACACTTAGGAGAAAGCAGCATTTCCTACTGGCTCATTTTTCACATTAGCAAGGGGAAAATTTAATCCCAAATGACTGTTCTCAATGTATACTGCAGCACTGTTGTGCCTCGCAAATGCTTTATCTGCTTGGGACACGTGTGTAGCCTCGCTTCTCAGAAGAGAAAAGCAAACTAGAAGGGGTAAAAATACTTGCCACAATCGGTAGGAAGTATTAGGTCCAGCAAAGCTCCTATTCCTGACATCTGAACTGTGCTACAGCTTTGAGAGGAAGGTTTAGTTCCTCCTCTCCCTGCACCCAAGCCTGTCGGATGATTTGTGAGGCCAACTAGTCATTATTGCACCCGGCTTCCAACAGCTCAAGGGCTGGACTGGTTGTAAGTACCAATATGATCACATACAGCACCTCACCAAGCCTTTCCCCCTTTCACTCCGAGGCCAACTTCTTTTCAGCAAAACTGGAATCCATATCAGCTCTCTAGAAAGCACATGCATAATGGAACAGCTTATTGCAAAAACACTGCTCAGAGAGATTTCTGCCTCTGCAGTTCTTCCTTCTCTCTTCAGATGAACCATTCACTGGTTGCTTTGCTAGGTCTCTGAGCTAGGCAGGATTTTTCCCAGTGTTGGCTGGGAAAACGCTGCTTCAGCAAAGATTCCCAAAGTGATGATTAACACACACAGAAGCAAGAACCCCTCACATTTTATAGCAACACATTAGAAAATCCATCTCTCCAAGAGGCAAGAAGATATTATGTAAGAGAGTGAAAATCCCTTTGAAAACCCCTTGGTGGACACATGAACTACTCTGGAAGATATTTACAAAGCAGCGCTGATAAGGTATGTGTCAGCCTCCAGAAATGCTAAGTACCTAATTAGAAGCACCGAATTGCAACAGCAGCTGTGTTTTTGTACGCCCTGCTCAGGAAGCCCCAGGCAGGAGAGCTGAGTTAGGCTGCCTCCGTGGAAGCTGCCTGGTGAATCGGCAGGAGGGTGAAGGGTAGTGCTGGTGATTCCCGGCTTTGCACAGAATCACAGAACGGTTGAGGTTGGAAGGGACTTCTAGAGATCATCTAGTCCAACCTCACTACTCCAGCAGGGACACCTAGAGCATGTGGCATGAGATGGCATCAAGGTGGGTTTGGAAGATCTCCAGAGCAGGAGACTCCACAGCCTCCCTGGGCAGCCTGTGCCAGGGCTCTGGCACCCTCACAATGAAGGATTTCCTCCTCATATGGTGATTGAACTTCCTGTGTTTCAGCTTGTACCCATTGCCCCTTGTCCTGTTGCAAGCCACCACCAAGAACAGTTTGGCCCCATTCTCTTTACATTCTCCTCTCAGGTATTTATACATTTGTACAGGTATTTGATCAGATCTCCTCTCAGTCTTCTCTTCTCCACGCTAAACAGGTTCACCTCGCTTAGTCTTTCCTCGCAAGACAGATGCTCTCATTCCTTAGTTATCTTCATTGCTCTATGCTGGACCCTCTCTAGAAGTTCCCCGTCCCTCTTGCCCTGAGGAGCCCAGAACTGCACCCAATACTCCAGATGTGGCCTCACCAGAGATGAGTAGAGGGGAAGAAGCACCTCCCTCGACCTGCTGAATGCAAAAGTTATGCAGGTAACATCTACTAGCTGTCTGGCCTCCAGTTAGAGCCAGTGAAGGGACTTAAACACCTCCATCTTAAACACATCATCTTGCATGACATGGCATTGAGGACAGGAGGAAAAGGTGAGACTGGATACAAAACACTATGATACTGCCAAAGACAGAACATGAAGTGTATCAGATGTCAAGGTATGCTCATGAGAGCTGCCCAGAAGGCATTTCCATTGCCTCTTTGGCCAACCTGAAGGGAGTTTAGCCACTTGTGCGATCAGCACAAATTGTGATGTTTTCAGATTCAGTCAGCAGGCTCCAAGAGAATCAGTGTTTCCTCTGAAATCTAGTGAGGAAGAAATGGTGAGCAGGTCTAGTGGAGCTGACTGCAAACACGCGAGGTCTACAGAGGTCTAGTAACCCTGGAAGGCTGTCCTAGTTCTGAGAAATGCCGGTATGGCAGGACCAGCTCAACCTTATTCTGACTCTCAGCTGGTCTAATTAAGCTCTCACCCCATTATGTATAGAAAAGAGGATCAGCTTATTTGGGCTGCTGTTAAAAGTGATGTTTTTTTTAAGAAGACTCATTAAATAGCCTGGTTCTGCACAACTACATTCATAAAGAATAAGAGAGAAGTATGTTGTATTGCACCACTTTCAGTTCCTGCTGGCACCAAAGGAACAAAGCTAGAAATAGGAGCTCAGCCTTCTTCAGAAAGATCTTCCCATAGGAAACTGACAAATTTTGTATCCATTAAAACATCAAAATGAATCCAAAATATAAAAAGCCTATTTTCTTCCTCCTTTCCCCACTGCACCACTGAACTGGAATTTTTGAATTCTAGACTCAAAATACTCAGTTCAAACAAAAAAAAAGTGATTTCTTCTTTCCTGGTTGCACTGAGAAGTTTGTTCTGCTTCCACCAGTTCTCAAACCTCCTTGCTCCCTTGCCCTGATGGTAGTACAGATTTTGGCAGGAGATATCTGCTTGCCACAACACGTCATGACTCATCAACTCCAAAAGTCCATCCTGTGACACGCACACATCAAGCAGTGGTCATGCAAAACCATTCTTGGAAAAGCTCTATCATTTCCTTCCCCACTTTGAAGAAGAAAGCAGACTGCTTTGAGCAGAAGATTAGCATCAGTTATGAAAACACGTCCATCCCACAAGGGAGATGGAGATCATTTCTCTTCTTAATTTCAGGTAATTGCATGGACCATCAGGCCATTTTTTCTTTTGGTAATATATTTTTTTTGGTCTTTGGTGATTTAAACTTGGTATTTCAATGGGCTCTACCGCACTTTCCATAGTTCCATGGGAAGCAACAGCAGTGCGAAGGCAGTACTCGCTGGGCTCACTCACACCTACCTCCTGTGCTCCTGTGTTTTGTACTACTAAGCTGAAAATGAACATCTGCTGCTGAAATGCTTTCCTATTATTTTTGAAATACATTTTTATTTCAAGAGGTTCCCAGCAGCCATTTTTTTAAAGCTGGAACACAAAACACACTCCTGAAAACATCTGGGAATTGGCAAGATGATACAGAAGTAAAGGACATAGCTAAGGATGACTAAGCATTTGCAATGAACTGCAGCTGTCACTATGTTAAAAGACCCAATATTAGTTTAAAAAGACAACATTTCCCCCAGTCTACACAAATTTAGGAGGCATGTTTGATGTAGTACACTTATATTTTGCTCATCTTTTAAGGCTATCTAGCTGTGGGTGGGAAAGAGTTTAGCCAACCTGTCCTGGAGAAGTGCAGGACTTTGCAAAGTGCACCATGGTGAGACACCAAACATGAAGACGGGAGTTGAAACTTGATCACATTACTGGCATGGACCTTAAGCTGCTGGAATAAAGGTGAGATATGACCCAGCTCTGGCAAGAAAAAGATTGATGCATTTTGGGGGGAATTTATTTTTCTTCCCGTGGAATTTATCTATATATCTAAAATTCTGACAAATGTATTTTCAGATGAAAAGTTCAAGATATCTTTTTTTTTGGCTTTCAACCAGTCGCAGAGCCAGATGGAATACTTTTTCATTTTCAGTGAAATGTCATCCTGCAGAAGGAAAAAAAAAGCCCCCAAAAATCACGAGAATAATTTGGAGAAAGAACGAGTAACATCAGTTCAACCAGTTAATTCCAGAGAAGCCCATTGGAGCCTTCATCTTTCCTGTGAATAGGGACCAGTGCTGTCAAGAATAACACAGGACTAGCAGCATAGGAAAGCAATGCTATAAAGTAAACATGCTGCTACTCCTATCAGCAGGAGAAAGAAGTGCCTGGAACCTTATATTCAGCGGAGATGCATGGGAAACCACCCAAAACACAATGTGTGTTCAACATTCCATGGAAAATTCCGTTTCCGGTTAGCTTAAAAGGCCTTTTGGCACTTCTTACCTCCTCCCTGTCTTTTGTGAACCCAAAGATGTACTGTCTTTAATCTATGTTTGTGCCCAGCCCCTTTTCTGCAGGGGATTTTCAGATAGCCTATGGCTTCTTCATAATACCCCTCTTATACAGATTGCTCATAATTTCTCAGATTTCTCTTGCTTGGGATACTGTTCCTGATCGGTTTGACCTATCCTGGATGAGAAGAGAGCCCAAGACATCTCCACGTGCATGTCCTGGCCCCCTCCAATAAACCAAATAGCTCCCTCATTTTCTGGTGTGCTCCAGACTGGTTCCTGCTCATCCTTCCATTTAACTTAGCCTGCAACGAGCTCATTTGATCCGAGCTTTGTGTTTCTCTTGCCGTGTACAAAATAACACTGCTGTTGATGGACTATTAATTAGTTGGGAGAAAACTCCCAGCTCTTGCATCCCCGCCTTGGCATCGTTTTGTTTTTTCCATCTGGGATGTTCACGTCTCCCACCATTCTTGGCAGGACTCATCTCCTGAATAACAGCACAAGACTTCTGCATTTTCTGGAGCAGAACCAAGATCTTACACCAGGATGGTGGACGTGTGGTCTAGCAAAATTAATGCCAAAAAAAAAAAAAGTTCTCTGATTGGAAATGGTAGGACCAGTGTCTGCTGCAGGTGATCAACTATTCTTTCCGCTTGCAGATGGAAACGCAGCAGAGCAGAAGCTGACCTGAGCTGCATCTTGGACACACATTGGTCATTGCTAATTTGTGGCTCCTTTTCACTCTTGGGAGTGCAGGGTTGATAATTTTCCTAAGTTTGCAAAGATTTGGCATGGAGAATGCTAGGTCATAACAATGATAGGTGTGCTGGTGGGAAATGGCCTCTGCAAGTCTCTAGTCCAACCTCTTACTGAGGACAGGACCATCAGTAGCACTAGGTCAGACTGGTCATGGCTTTGCCCTGGAAACCTCCAGGATAGAGATCCCTTCGACAACTTTAGCCTGCGCTTTGCTCGTTGGCTCTACAGAAGAGGGAGGGCTAGATAAAGTCCTTCTGCACAGATATATGCAGTAATCCCCATGGAGTGCAAGGCCTCGGCTATTATGTGGCGTAATGGAACCTCGTGGGGAAAAACCACAGCTGCTTTTATCATTGTGGCAACCAGCGGGCTCATCTGCTGAAGAGCACGGCGTGGAGCTGCCTCGCTCAGGCACAGCAGACTCACAGCACATGGGGCTACACAAATACTCAAAGGAGTGATTTGCTAAGAAGGGGCAGCAATCGTGGTGTAGTGACCCTTGCTGATACTACCTTCTCCACCAGGAACCTCCGCGCCCCTTCCTGCCTGTGGGAATGACACAAGCTAGGGCTGGACATCTTCTTTTCGCAGACAAATTGATGCTAGTGAAGGAGGTTCGTGCCAATTAGGATTAACTCATCATTTGGACTAAGAGGAGAATGTGTCACAACAGTTCTTGGTGTCAGCCAAACCAAGAAGCTTTTCTTCCTTTGACCCTTAGTTTATTCACTCAACATTTGAAAAGATCCAATTAGCTGCAAATTGCACCAAATCTCAACCTTCTGTTTGTTTGTTTTTAAATAAATCCTGGTCTAAAGAAGTCAGAACCTCAGCACAATTTCATGGTCTCAGAAGATGCTAGCCTCTTGGCTTCCCAAGGAGGTTCCCCTTAACCAACCTCCATCATCCCATCCAACATAGCACATGGACACGTGTTTCAGCCGGGTATATGTTTCATCCTCTCCTTTTGCAAGCTGATGCAGCTTGCACAAGGACTATTTCATTGTAAATCCTGGACATTTTTGCTGGGCTGCTGCAGTGCCTCAGGTTTATGGTGGTCGTCTTCAGTATTTCTCAACAAACTGATCCTCCTGACTGACGGCTCATGGGCCTCAATTTCCCCACCAGTATTAGAAGACAGCACATTATGATAATTGAAAAAAAATGGACTTATTATGGTAAATCCAGTAGTCCATTAAAAAAGTGTTGACAGATTCTTTTTTATTAAGGCTTATTAAACGATACATCCTCAAAGTCTGTGAAGCTGTTTCAAAGACTGGAGAAATAAAAAGTTCCTGTTCTGTGAAGAGCAAGTAAAAATGCCATCTCCAGGCTCTCCCCTTGTGCTGCACAAGTCCTAGAAAGCCCTCTACAGCGCATCCGCTTTAGAAGAGCTACAAGCTCATCCGTGTCACCACAATCTTCCATCCGGAAAGTGAGCAGGCTGAAAATGCCTGGAGAGGCACAGAGAGAAGAGCAGTGGGAAAACAGGGTATCTGCTGGCAATGTCCCCAAGGCAGCTGCTGCAGACTGCGAGCAGTTTCTCCGAGAAGCTGCTGGAGCTTTTGGCAAATGTGGGAGCCTCCTGGAGCAATGTCCCTACCCCTGTCTGCCCACAAGCCAACCCAGTGTGTCCGCATGCTTGGCAGGCCTCCTTGCCACTGGGGCCCTGCAGCCTCACCCAGGGTCCCCAAAGCCCTTTAATTAGAGCACTCAGAGTTCAAATGCAGCATTAGCATCACTGCTGTGACCCTGCTAGCTTGCCTTTCAACACAAATATATGGCAAGCAGAAAGAAATCAGAATGAACTCTCTACTGCAATTTATTGATTTAACCCATTTTAGTGCTTCTCCATGAATCACCATGAGAATGGGGAGAGAGCTACTGGACAGACACATTCTGAACTCTGTTGCCCACCATGCGTGGACATATCTTCCTAGATTATCCGGATACTGACCGGGGCTAACACCACTGTGCAGCAAACGCAGAGATGGCATCACTGCTCCCTTGGGTCCACCCATGTGCATGAGCTGCTCTAAAGACCACGGGGCAACCACGGTCTAGTTGCCCTGGGAGGGGCTGCACTTTTCTGTGGGGCTGTTAGCAGAGACTGCACATAAGCTTGTTCCAGTTTATCATTCTCATGCCTGTGTGAGATCTAAGCTTTCTTTTTCACCTGCCTTACTGCAATGGAGATGAAGCTGGAGATGAACTGATGAACACTGCAGAGAACTGATAACTCAAGCTGCAGCAGAGGCCATTAACCTTGTGGACTACTAATCTTCTGCTGTCTGTCAAGGGTGTTATTTCTATTAGCAGCTGGAAATAACTCCCAAACAGCCCCTAGATTCCCTTTTTCTCCCTCTTTTCTCTTGCTTTGAATGGGCAGTGCTGCTCTGTTGGGGCTTGCTTGGATCATTCATATAAAATCTGCTCTTTATCCCAGCTGCTCCTATTTGTCCTCTGTGTCCTGTACAGACACCCCAACTTCATAGGTGGCCCCTCTTATTGCAGACTCTCTGCCATTCCACAAAGCCCCGAAGCCAATTAGGAGTCTCAGATCCATCCCAAAGCCTTGCCAAGATAAAGAAAAAAGGCATTTGAGTTGGTGCCTTAAGATGACTTATTACTTACCTTGGCACAAAAGCTGCCCTGATGAGTTTTGCTGATGATATAAAGCTGGAGGCTTCTGCAATGCAAAAGGTGGGAAGTGGAAAGACCATGAAGACCTTGAGTCTTGGAGTGATAAGCAAAAACAGGAGGAGGAGAAGAGTTTCAGTGGCGCAAAGTGCAGCACTGTGGTCTGGGGTCCCACCACGCACAGCTCCTGCAGGAAGGATGTTCAGCACACAGAGGCAGCAAAGCAAAGACATTGGGCCATAGGAATGGGACACAGGCCTCCAAGGCAGGCACAAGAAGGGTGAGTGGATGAAGCCAGCTTTTTCTGTACACATCCCTTCGGCCTCTGCACACAGCCTGGTGATGCTGCTTAAGATTCTCACCATGCATCTGGAAAAAAGCAAGTCACTGGGATGCATGAGTGTCTGGGGCCAAACCTGGTGAACTCTGAAGTGGCTACAAAAGAATGGAATCGTTACAACCTGCCAGAAGAAATTGCTGTGCCTGCAGCAGAAACCCACGCGGATGGGGCAGAGCCACCTGCAATTCAACCACCGTGTCACAGAGGAGCAGAGGCGAAGCACAGCTGACAGTTTCCCATTAATTCAGTTATCCGGTAATACTTCAAGCCTTTCCACCTGCTAGAAAAAAAAAAAGCTGAAGAACTAAACACAAACTCAGTGAAGTGACATATGGTGTTTGGAACTCCCTGTGCAAATTGGATTCTCTTATTATTTATCATTGCACAGCTTCCCAGGCCTTGAATGCTTCTGATTCCTTGCTGTACCAAAGGCTACAAAGTGATTACGTGTGAACACTCTGCCTGCACTCCCTGAGCTGACTCCTGAGAAATGCTCATCAAATAGCAAGAGATAAAGGCAGAAATGGCATGCAGATAGTGGGCAAGCAACTGCCCATCAGTTCAACAGAGAATAACTGGGAGATACCTGGAGAATAATTTGTTGGGAAAAGGTGTTCCCTTCTCTCCTTTTCTCATTATCAGTCCAGGAGGGGAGAGAAAAAAAAAAAAAAAAAAAAAAAAAAAAAAAAAAACCACAGATGGGGAATGAAGGAAGGAAAGATGCAAGGGAGAACTAAGTTATTTTGAAAATAATTACAATGAAGTTGAGGAAATCAATCAGAGATATCTAACTACCAAATCTTGTTGAAGAAAGACCCAAAAATTGAAACAAAAGGAAAACTGATGTAGAAATCTTTGCTCCATAAGTCATCCTTCCAATAAAAAACCACAAAGGTGCTACTGGAGCTTGTCCCCTGGGGTTGGTATGTGCTGGCTGTGCTGCAGTATTTTGGACAGGTTTCCACTGACCATGTGCTGTAAGGTCTGGCTCTCCTGTCACTGCCCTGTTAGTCATCCTGTCAGCTACTACTCATCAAGAGTAATAACGGAAGAGCCCTGCATTCCTGAATGCGGTCCACACCTCCCAGTTGGGTATCGTCTGCCAGTATCATAGAATGAAAGAATCACAGAATCTTCAAGGTTGGAAGGGACCTCTAGAGATCATCTGGTCCAACCTTCCCGCTCCAGCAGGCACCT
>JAUBOD010000443.1:1791096-1832757 GCA_032353885.1 Nothura maculosa | reverse complement strand
TTCTCCAAGCTGAACAGGCCCAGCTCACGCAGTCTCTCCTCGTACGAGAGATGCTCCAGTCCCTTAATCATCTTTGTTGCTGTGCTGGACCCTCTCTAGAAGCTCCACGTCCTTCTTATACTGGGGGCCCCAGAACTGCACACAGTGCTTTAGGTGCAGCCTCACCAGAGCTGAGCAGAATCACCTCCCTCGACCTGCTGGCAACGCTCCTCCTGATGCAGGCCAGGATCCCATTGGCCTTAGAGTGCCCTCTATCCCACCATATAAATCTTCAGAAAAAGATATTAAACAGAATATACCCCAACCCCAGTCCCTAAAACACTTCTAAGCAGCAGCCAGTTGAACTTCAAGTTGTGGAGCTCTTCTGAGTCCAGGGGCAGCTCAAGATGCCCAGGCCCCCTCATAGTACCACAGTAAAGCACTCTGACCCACTGTGGGGATGCTAGACCTACGGATAAGCCCTCTCATTAGGCAGTTCCCAACAAAGCAAATAACTTTGATATCGGTGGTACAAAACGTTAGCACTCTCTGCTGGGGCCTACAAGGCCTGTTTTCTCGGTTAGCATCCTGCTCCCTACCAGGAACTGAGGGTGTCAAAGAATGCCCACATTTAGTAGGTCTTTTGGGCGTACTTAGCCATGCTTCCTCACAAGCCAACAAGTAACACAGGAGAAAATAAAAGTAGGCAACGACCATAAACAATTTTGGCCCTTTTTATAGTTGTAGATGCAAGTTATTATTATGGTAGTGCAGGAGACTTTTTTCTGAAAATGGTAAGCAGCCCTTCCATTGAAACAGTCTGGTACACTCTGCTGTTGAGCAGCAAAAACAGAGAGTCTTCCTTTTTATTTCTTCCTCTTATGTGTGTGCTAACAGGAAAACATAGAAAAGTTGACATTTTTCTGACAAATCCTTAGGAGTTGAGCAGTTTTTTGCTCGCTAGTATTGCAGAAATGAAATCTCCTTCTGCTTGATTCTCATTTATACTATATTAATATTTTAAGATATTTCAATATCTGCCTAATAAGAGAAGTTAAAAAAAAAAGAAATGTTGGAGAGGAGGTTACAAAGTTGCACTTCTCTAATGTCATGTTTTTCCTTTTGGCTAGAAATTTTTTAAGAGAGACCAGGAAATCCGAACACATATATTTTAAAAACACATGGATAGGTTTCCATCCATGCAGGCAAACAAACAAACTAAACTGGGAAAAAACAAAAGTCAGGAGGGGTGTTCCTCCCAGAGAGAACGGCTGAGAAACTGCAGTAAAAATAGTTATGCACATTCTGGCACATTTTTCTTCCCCCTGGTTCAGGTTTTGTGTTACTTTCCTAATTTTACTGTAATGTGTAGGGCTTTCTTGAGTCTATGTGACCAGAACTGTAATCCCTGTAATCCAGCCATTGTCTCTCCTGGCAGAAGGCAATTCAGCTTGGACAGCTTGAGGATGAGCAATAAGGAAAAGAGCTAACCTCAAACCAGCTGCAAGGAAAAGCATCTCACCATGCCCAGAGATGCTGCTGGAAGCCAGACTCCCCATTTTGGTGCACTGTTGGGTGGCAGACATGTATATATGAAAACAAAACAAAGCAAAACAGTCGGCATAGCTTGTCTAAAGTGAACTGCTACTGAGCTACCGGTCCTATGAGCAGCCTATATATGCTGAGGACACTAAGGGTCAATCCTTTTCAGGCTGTTTCTAACCACATGTATCTGATGAGGGGAGGAGGCCAACCACCCAACTTGATGCAGGTGTCTACCTTCAAATTCCCACTGCTGGCATTACATAACTTTTGGTTACATCTCTGGTTTCTAAAGACTCCAAGCAAACACATCCATCTTGCCCTATACAGTCCTTCCAAGTATTCCCTGGGAATTTGCTCCTTGTGCTAAGTAGAAGAATGAAGGTGCACAGAGAAAACCTTGGGGACTGGGATAAATATGTGCTGGAAATTACATATTTGGGGCAGCAACTGAGGTCTTGCCCTTGGCAGATCTTTGTCAGCACTTATCCAAAGCTCTGGGAGACAGTGTGTCATGGTCAGGAGCACATCAAACATAAGAAGCAAATTAAAATATCAGAGAAATGCCAGATTTCACTAAGACATACTCCAAAGAGTCACTGGCACGCTGGTTGAAAGAGATCTCGAGAGGTCTCCAGACCTACCCTGCCTTTGAAAGAGGACTATTGCCAATGCTGGACAGGTCAGGTCAGCTGCAACTTTGTCCAGACCTTGTAAGACTCCAAGAGAGGACAACTCAGCCCCTGTCTGGATTCCACAAACTCTCTAACCACTCAACATTGTATCTATTATTTTCAAGCAAGACCCAAGGCAGCTGAAAGCAACCATACCAATGGAAAACAACAACAACAATACCCGAAAGAAATGTATCTCGCAGAGAATAGGATGCATGTTCATGTATCCAGATGAATTCCTCTTTATTTTTTCACAGAGTGACTCAATGGGCAAATAGTCAGTGCGACAGAAAATCAAACATTGTTTTTTATAGTGGAGATTTTTTAATGTGCATGTCTTGTCCAAAGGCAGAATTTGAGACATGATTGTAACTTAATACAGTGCATCTGGAATTCTTCCTAAGGCTTCTTTGAAAAAGCAGTCAAAGATATGAAGAAATTACTTAGTGGTAGCTTGACTACTGAGAAAATGAATTGGGAAAAAAGGAGAGGCTTAATGAAATGCTCAAAAATACATAAAGTGGTTGTTACAGAGAAAGGGCACAAAGAGACTTAGACGCCTGCCTGCAACCTCTCCGTCCAATAAGAAAAAATGCCCTGACTTTAACAAGCATCGCCAGAAATAATACATTCTACACATGATAAAGAGACTCATGCTGTGAAACAGTAAGTCATGACCAAGGAGGAGATTGCTTAATTAGCGCATTACTTTTCTCAAAAGCAATGGAAAAAAAATAGATGAGTGAAGTATAGCTGTGTTTCCAATAGTTACAAGACCATTTTTTAAAATCACCTAAACTTCCTAGATTAATAGAAATTAATTTCTTCTTTGGGATGGTCATTTATTGTGTGTGGACAGTGCGAGCACTGCGGCATTCAACACCTTGTGTGAAGGCAACACGTGGAGTAAAACTCATTTGCTCCAGGGCACCAGCCATAGCACAGAGCTCGGAGGAGACAGGCCTTGGGGAGCAGAGAGTTTACGGGAGGACCTTAACTGAGCACTCTGATGATCTCCTCAGCTTAGAACTGCTGAAGTGTGAGAAGTACCTCCATCCAGCTGATCCCTTTGGCCATGCCCACTCCTTGGTGGGTCAAGCCAGCGAGACACCAAGGGTTTCTTCCCAGTGGGCAGCATTTCCTCTCCAATAGCTGTGGCGCGGCACAGGGCTCGCCGATGCCTGCGCGACTGCGGCGGGTTTTATTTGGCTCCGGCAGGTGTTCCGAGAGGGAGAGGGACAATCTGTTCCCGGAGCGCGAGATGCTTCCCATTCGAGGGATTGCCATTTTCTCCCACGCGCGAGGCCGTCTGCGTAGAAGGAGCCGCTGGCAGCGGGGCAGGGGCCCCGCGTGCTGCCTTCCTGCCACGCACCTGGGACGGGGCCAAAATCAGGGCTCTCGTCCACGCACAGGTGGACGCATGGATTTTCTTTCACCAGCACATCTAAGTAGAGTGATTCAGGAACACGCACCGTTGGAGACTTACGTTATTTGTTTTTAAAGCAGCACGATCGTTAGAATTAACTCTTTACAGGAAGAGTGATGCAAACTGCAGAAAGGGGCTGAGTGCCCTAAAGCTGACAGAATTGCAGGGTTTGTAGCTGTGGCTCCCTGGGCACCCTTCTCTGGAGGGTGATGTGCCATTCAGCCCTGACCTCAGCAGTACAGAACAGGAGAGCCTGCTGTGTCCACTAGTCACCAGCAGTCCCTCCCTCCTCTAAATCACTACTTGTTTCAGATAGATTTTCCTGGCTCTGATTTGCAGATATGTTTTTTTTCTGTTAGGCTTTGTTTCACTAGATTAATAAGGCCTGCATTACTCACTATTTTCTCCCTGCAGAGTCCTTACGCTCCCTAATAGAGCTACTTTTCTCTATCTTCCCAAAAGATTAAATAGCTTGAGCTCTAGGAATGACTGCAAGTCATCATTTTTTTCCGAGAGCAGCCCCCTTTCTTTCTGCAGTTGCTGGCTAAGAGCAACCTCTCCGTCATATGATGGAGCTGTGTGGTACTTCAACATACCTCCTGCAAAAGAGCACCGTGCAGCTGCACAGCACTGCAGACAAGATGACCTGGTTTCTGTGGCTTAATCCAAGCTGCACACATCTCAAGAGCACCAGCACCAGCTACAATTCTGAGGGATGAACTTGCACCCATGGGTGAGCCAATATGCCACCCTCTGCTAGAGAGGTAGGCACCTCCAGCCAAGAAGCATCTTGGGCAAGGTAGAGAGGGCACCAGCTCTAGCAACCTTCAAACTAGGAAGGCAGCAAATGGTCACTGCTTTGAAGACCAAAATCTTTACAACCTTGGTTCAGCCAAGCAATTACATGCACATTTTCCTTGTCAACATAAGGCTCCGTGACGCAGAACTTGAGCATTAGTCAAAGCTGAGCAGAGAAATCATTGCTGAAACTCAATAAAATTCACACCTGAGGTTTTTTTCCCCTAGATCCTGCAAGTTGATCAACACGTTTGATTTATGGTCTTCTCTCCTTCAAGCACTAGCAGAAAGGTTTTGGAAAGCTTTCTTGCAGGGACCACTCGTTGTTTACCAGCTGGGCTAAGTGCAGCAGAGGACACTGTGGCAAAGCTCTCTGCATAAAGAGATCTCAGGCAGCATGGGAGTTATTTGCATAATGAATGCCAGAAGCCACTAGGATGATCTTTAAAATGGCATTTAGGAGGATTAAACACCTGAAAGAAGAACAATGCTTATCATTCTCTGCCCTATGAGGAAAGGCTGAGAGAGCTGGGCCTGTTCAGCCTGGAGAGGAGAAAGCTGAGGGGGGATCTGATCAGTGCCTATGAACACCTCAAGGCATTGAGAAGGATGAGGTGGCCTCTTTTCAGTGGTGGCCACTGACAGGACTAGAGGAAACAGCCACAAACTGAAGCATTGAAAGTTCCACAGGAATTTAAGGAACAGTTTCTTAACAGTGAGAGTGAGAGAGCCCTGGCACAGGCTGCCCAGAGGGGTTGTGGAGTCTCCTTTGGAGATCTCCCAAACTTACCTGAATGCAGCCCTGTGCCATGTGTTCTAGGTGACCCTGCGTGTTCAGAGGGATTGGACGAGATGCTCTCTAGAGGTCCCTTCCAACCTTAAGGATTCTATTATTCTGTAGTTCTTCTTGCCATTTAATATATGCAAGGGGTAAGATTATACAGCCCAGTCTGTGCAGGGTGGCAGAGACGTAAGAGGATATCTTCTCCTGGCACAAGAAAGCTAAGAGACTGATTTGGCGGCCTACATACGCAACCAGAAGTAGATGCTCATGTAACAGGGTTATGTTACGAGGTCAAGCCCAGCTGTGGAGGCTTCCTCTTGTGCAGGAGCTTTGGAAAGTGCCATAGTCCTGAGGCTGGCTCTATCAGAATGAGGTGAAGGGCAGGGTGAGCCTAGATCAGGTTATCTGCCTGGCTTTAGCTGCTGACATGAGGTCAAGACAACACAGAAAGTGCTATTGCAACTGTTATGCACTCATCTATACCCCTCGTAAACTGCCATCTGGACAGCTTAAGCAGACACCATGGGTGGTAGGACACTCTTAAGAGCCAACCAACCAGTGCTGCACAGGGCAAAGAGATGGGTTCCACTCAAAGCAGAAAACGGGTAAACTACCATATGGAGCTGTACTTGGATCGAAACTCTCCAGATATGGAAGGTAGTTGTGCTGCCAGACAAAACCCCATCAGTCTGTCTTCTGCCATAATTGAGTTTCTGCCTCATTATCCAACAGAGAATGACTCAGCATCACTTGTGGGAGGAAAGGGTGTATTTTTTTTCTTTCATCAGTGATTTCTTCCACAGCTTCTGTCTAAAAAAAAAAAAAAAAGGAAAAAAAAAGAGTACTCCAGTCTTTGAAAATTTGGTTGTGTCCCAAAGGCTCTGTGGTCCAGAATGCATCACATCTTTATAACCAGAGGTGAGACATCCTGGGGGACACTATTCAGTGGCTGAGCCCAGTTCCATTTGAGTTTATTCAGGGATTTCTCTCTTTCTAGCCAATAAAATCATCTCTGTTATGTCAACAGGTGGTGAGTAAAAGGGCTCTGATATCTAAGAACAGACATATACACACACAAAAAATTCTTTGAGTATCTTAAAAGAATAGAAAGTTTCTTAAAATGAGTAGAAATAAGAGATGTTAAATTATGCTCTGCAATGCTCAGGTCTCTGAGCAGCACACAGCCTCCACACACGGAGGGATTGACCATGTCATCCATGCCAGCCAGCTTAGGGCATTGTAACTCTTGATTAAGAAACTTTTCCATCCCTTCTGTGAAGAAAAGGCCATCTTCAAAGTGTTTTGGAGCCCTGAATGTTGTCAAGAGGGGCCAGTCATTGCAACATGACCAGGCGAGAGTGCAGCAACTCTTTACATGTTGCCTCAAATACGGCTCTCAGACTGGCTTCACTAGCACAGACATTTGGGTGCTCTTGGATCCCTTTTGAGCCCATTAGCTGATTTCCACTGAGTTTCACAGAGCAGCCCTAAAGAAAATTAAACTCTCATGCAAGAGCTGGCACCTCTTGGCCAGGACTTTCTTCCTGCTCTCTACCAGGACAAGGGAGGAGAGAAACAAATGTCGCCAGCCACAGATGCCAAGGGACGGAGCAGCCCCTTTGGCTGAATATTTGCGCCGTCTAGATAACATCTTTCCAGAAAACAAAATAATCCTTCTCTGAATGTGCTAGTTACAGCTACAGAATGTTACCAGTTTTCATGGGGCGACAGAGATGCATGTTGTTCACTAAAGGCCCTACTCTCTGATATTCGCAGACTGCTGTTCAAAAAGCTGAGTGAGATGTAGCCATGCCACTAATCACATGCTGCCAGTCCCTAATGTAAAGCACATATGTTCAGACAGACACCAAAATCTTCCAAATGGAGCCCGTTTTTATGCCTTCACAGACATTTCATCCTTCCTCCAACTTGTCCATGTGTCCTCTCTTTTCCTCCCTCTCAACACCAGTAAGCATAAAACCATAATAATAATAATAATACCTAAAAAATAACAATAGAGCAACTTAACTGGACCAGATGGCATCCGCAAGAAGCTGAAATACGAGCACACATCAATTACTGCAATATTCAGTCCTCAAACTCTCAACAAATATGTTCACATAAACAAGATCCTGCATTCTGCATACTAATTAATTTTCACATTTGTACAAAACCTTTTCCAAGAACAAGGGAAAATGTTAAAGGAACACAAGCTCCAATATTTTTTCCTCTCTTTCCTCGAGATATTGAAAGAAAATTCTAGGGTTTTTTTCCAGAAGAATACTTGAAATCTCCTCTCAATTCTTGTAATAAATTTGAAGGAGGCATCTTTTTCCCCACAGCCCAGGTAAATAATGGTGTGGCTATTTCCTCTACAAGTGGCTGCTAGACATTTTGATGAGCAGAATGTTCAATATTGTCTGGGCAATGAAATCAGAGAGAAAAAGGGGAATTTGAATGCAACAGCGAAATCCCAAGCCAAGCTACAAGTGCTGCAAATACTCAACTTTTTGACTGGACCTAAAAGGGGAGAGGAAGGAGGATGGAACCTGTAATATATGGCAAATCCAAGTGCTTTGGGCTGGACTGAGAGCGCTGGCACTGCTTGCTGCCCAGCTCCAGCAGCCAGCATGCAGCTATCATGCACAAATGATCTGGGGTCAAAGCCTCAGCGAGCACCACAGATGGTCTTAAACTTGGAGAAAACTGTAAAATAATTTGTGAAGAGCGTAGATTTACTTTTTCTTGCCCCTCAGCATAAGAAAAAAATATTCTTTTTCTATATATGTATAATCCCACTGCAGCTTGGCAGTCTGGTTGGAAGCACGCTCTGCCCCCAGCCTGATCGCTTCTCCCGCTAAGCTTGCATCTTACCCAGCCACCTCCACGTAGTTTGTGGCCTTGCTGTATAAATCAGATACAATGCATGTCTGCGTGCTCTATGGCTGTGTAGGAGTTTGCAAAATTATATGTTTCGGTGCCAGGAAAGGCTTCTGCTACCGAAAAAGTCCAGCACCGAGCTACGTGCTGCGGAGGAGAGGAGGGTTCCCATGTAACCCAGCAAAAACATGCCATAACTTTTCATTGGTGCAGACACAGAACGTATGGATACAGCACTTCCGAAGAGGAATTGTCAGATATGACCAACCTGTCAAGGAAGACAAAAGCTGAGAGGGATGCAATATTTGGCAGAAATGTCACCGGGGTCTTCCCAAACCACCAGGTTAATGAGTAGACAGCAAGTTTCTCTGAAATAACAGACTCAAGATGCCATGGTGCTCTGCTTCAAGCTCCAACACAGATGCTGGATTAAGATCTTTCCTTTTTTTCTTTCCTCCACATTCTGGATTTGCTCTGCAACCTCTAGTAACTCTACAACCAAGTCATAAGATCAAGCCCTGTTTATTACTGTTCCCTCACCACCACCACCAAGCTCGTGGGAACTTCTACTAAAACATGTGATTGCTGAGTTGCTCTGCCTGGCTCAGCAGCTGGCAGTGAGTTTGTTAAAATTTGGTGCTTTGCAAGAATTTCTTATTCATGCATATACACATACATATGAATATATCATATATATTTCCTTTCCCTGTGAATGCTTTCTTCTTTTCCGGTGTTTCTCCCATTCTGGTCATGTCAAATCCAGTTTCGCAGACTCAGGGCAGCAGTTCAAACCACAGCTGGTGCACAACATCCTACCAAGGCTTTGATGCCTTCTCCAGAGAAGAACTCTCCTCTACGCAGTGACGCTTTCCTGGGATGGGTAAAAACGGGATAAAAGAGCGAGAGCTAAAGAAGTGTTGGGCCCAAGTTGCAAACACTGTGTCACACTATTTGTCTAACTCTAGATCCAGCTCCCACAAAGATGGAAACTTTTATAGGATCAGGCCTTAAAATGAGCACACAGAATTTGAAATGGAAATAATGCAGCACGTAAAGCACAGCATAAGCAGGGGATAGTCCAGGCAGGAGTTAGGAACATCTTTGAGTACTCGAATATATAATAACAGGGACCACAAATTCTTGAGAGTTTTGCAGTTGCCTTTGGGGAGATCCCCCTCCTCCCACAGCATTTGGGCCAGAAATCTGCACTGCGTCTTCCCTGGCATTCAGAAAACTGTGGCAGGCAGAGGGAACTCTTCCCAGGGAGCAGGTCTCCACGGGCCAATGTGCTTATTTGGCAAAAGATTAGAAACAAATGGCTGTGTTTACTGGCCTCCCCAAAATCTCCTGAGCATGGGCAGGAGATAAGATACATCTGCGCAATAATATATTTTTTGTTAGAGGAGGGGAACAGGGCAAGAGAGCAGCATACAGCAGGGCACAACAGAAGCCCAGGAGCAGCACCGGGCCTGGGGCTCAGCACCTGCCTTTGGTCTTCCATGTGTTAAGCTGCACATCTGCAGCCTGCAAGAAGCCAAATACAGGACGAGGCTGTTACTGAATAATGCCAAGGTGTTGCCACGTGTTTCTGTGCAAGGAGAAGAGGAGGATAGAGGCCTCGTGTGGCATAAACTCAGCAAAGCAAATCCAGTCTCACTAAGGAGGGGTGGCATCCATGAAAAATGCTGTGTGTCACATCCCACAGTTCACACAGGGCTAAGGGGGCATTAGTTTCCCTCAACTTTTACATGCATGTGTCCAACAGGAGATAGGTCTTACCAGGAGGAATATTTTTTGCAAGAATGCAAGCTCATCCTTATCTAGGTCAGCACACCTTATACATCCTCACCCATTCAGGCCAGCACACCTCATCCTAATTTATATGTTACCAACCACAGTTTAACTCCAACAACCAAATGACATATCTAGAAATCGAACCCTGCAGGTGCACGGCTACAGCTAGCAACAACACAAGAGCGTGGTGCAAGTTCATCCTGCACCCCAGGCAGTGATTAAGTCTGGTAGCAGCTGTGGATCCATTAGGGTCCTGTCAACCACAGGCTGTAGAAGATGTCAAACTTTGGTGATGCAGGAAGGACCACTGTGGCTATCAGCTGAAAGAGGCCTTAAGCGAAAAGGTGGGGGATGTCTTGAACCTCTGTACATCTGCCACCCTTCAGGAGAGAGGTGAGGGCCACCAAGAGGACAACTGGCTGTAGATGTGGTTTCTCTGCAGCACAGTGTCAAACCTTTTGGTTTATGACACTGCAAAATAAATACTGTTTTTTGTAGGCTGAGGACCTCTTAGAGAAAAGTCAAAGAGCAGACCTGCACAGAATGCTTGGGAAGATGCCAAGAATGACACTATCTGTGTTTTTGATAGTGCTTTTGGGAAGTGCCAGGAAACAGGACAGCCACAGCCTGTTGTGCCTTTGCTTTGGCTCACCCAACTAAAGCAGCACCATTGAGAAAACACTCCTTTCATCTTGCTTCTATGTCCTTTCACTACCAAAACCTCCTGTCAGTTTCCACCTGATCCAGGTGGGATCTCTCACCCTGATCTTAAGGAGGAGCTCCACAACTTAGACCTTCATACAGGCATGAGCAAGCAAGAACTGGAGTAAACCCTTCTTTAAGGCAACAGCCTGGGCTCTGACATATCTTGTGGCTTCTCTCATGGGAGAAAAGCCCCCTACAATGATGGCTTCAACTCCATAGCTCAGCAAAACTGCTGTTTTATCCATCCACAATCTCAGATATCCGCCTTCCCTTTCCCAGCAGAACCACGGGGGTGGGCACATCATGTGGAGCCGGTGGTTAGAGGACAGACCACAGAGAGCTCGCAGCCTCACTGCTTTCCAGGCACAATTTAATCAAGGCTTAAAAGGTCTATGAATGTGGAAGAAGGGATCCAAAAGCTAACTGGGATTTGGGACTTCTCTTCGACTTGCACCATTAGGCTGCAAAAAGCAATGGTATTCAGTTGAGAAAGGGCTGAAAAAATATTATTATTTATAATGATAAAAAATATTTTTATTATTTATTTTTATTTTACTTACTTCATTGCTACCTTTTCCGTGGCCTGATTATAATTTGGAAAGGTGCACTTCTCTAGAGCCAACCAATGCAGTTACAAACACAGGAAAAGCCTGATTGCTTTTCCATGCATGGAACATTAAGAAAATTAAGACATTTCCCTCCAGTACAAGTATTGACTGTAATTATAGACAGCAGACAGCCTTAGCTGCTATAAAATATTGAAATGCTTTTATATTGTTACTGCTATAGTTTACTATTTAGGGCCAGCAGAAAGGCTGCCGTTTAATGAAATACAGTTTCACTGAACAACAGAAAGGAGGCCCATTACCACATAATACTGCTGCCCTTTCCATTATAAGCATGAAATCACTTACTAGATGAATAAAAAATGGTTTGAACTTATTTTATTATTTCTGTAATGTTAAACTGCCCTGAGCCGATGCACTCCAGGTAATATCTGCTTGAGAAAGGGGCACAGATTGCTATCAGAGAGAGCATATTTCAGTTCCTCAAAGTGTGGAGCAGCTCTCCTGGTGTGGACAGGGCAGTATCAGGTCTTTCTGTTGGTGTTTCTTGACCATCAATCTTTGTCCTCCAGTTGCTGCCCTCACGATATACCTATTCGATGCCATCCATTGATGCCATCAACTACTTGATGCTATCATCCCCAAATCCCTCTGATTGCTCCTTGTTTTGCTGGGAAAAGCCAGCTTTGGAGATGCTGTTGACAGCTGCAGCAGGGAAGGTTGGTTGAGGGGAGGCAGAAAGGGATGCTTAAAACAAGATGTGACCCCAGACAAGCCAGATGGACTGGAGAGAGACGTCTCAGGATGTCTGAGGAACACACACTCAGTGATTCTAAAGCTCCCAACATGGAGCAAAATATGATGTTTCCCTTCTAAAACACATCAACTACAGCAAGACATCTACACAACTCCAGCTACAGTGAGCCTTCAGGCCTGTCCCAAGGAAACTTGAGCACAGTGCACATTTATTTCCCCCTGATCCTAGTCTCATTAGACACTTCCCCTTCCCTCATTCAGGCTCTGGGAAACCTGAGGGCTCCGACACTTCCTCTCCCATTGAGAGGGAAGGGACCCTGGAGACTTTCTTGGTTCAGGGATACAGCAAAGTCTCAAGCAACCCAACATAGCCATCATGACCCCCCATGTAAAGAAATGCAAGGGTTTTCCAGATGCCAAAAAAGCAAGTGCAGGATCAAAGAGAGCCCTGATGCCTTAGGAAGACCAGAACCAAGCAGACTGAGCCAACTAGGCTGCACTAGGGCATGTAAAGCTTTTAATTTGCTTATTCAAATTGCCTCGTTTCACCATAGAGTGCTCTGCACTGGCTTGCATTGCACCCTTTTTTTTTGCTCCAATAACTCACACTAACTTCAAATGCAAAAGGAAGGAACCAGTTATAATTCTTAACGTGCACTACCTGCACTCATACCTTATACCTGGATCCACTCATATCCACTCATACCTGGATGCAACTTTGCACCCAGGATGTTTAAGAAAACCCAGTACAAGCCAGCCTCAGTAGTCTAGTGCTTCCATGGCCTATCAGAGCACATTGCCTCACTATGGTTCAATCTGAATTTACTGCCCTCTAAGCAGTAAAAGAATAAATTGAGATGCTAGGCTAGGCTAAAGTAGTGTTTACTCCTAAGAAACCTTTGCTGAAACTCAGATTAGCTTGAGGACCTAGGACCTACTGCGCTTATGATTTTTGCTCTACTAAAATTATTACAAGGAAACATGCGCAAGGAGCAGAAGGCAAAGCTAATATCCCTTGATCAGCAAGATTAAAGAACTGTTCTTACAACAGGAGGAATTGTTATCTCTTTTGTACTCACAGCTCCCTTCATTAGGTAAAACACAGCTAATCTCATTTTCATGTACACTTAGAACAATACAAATACATATCCAAGTGCTACTTAGAGCTCTGTCTTCCACTGCCTCAGTATTTTCCATTAAGTCCTTACTCCTTAAGGGAAGAGTGACCTCCACAACTAACAGGCTCCAAAATCTCTGCATAAAAGCTGTCCAGGCTACCCAGTATCTTACCCAAGCATCCTCTTCTTGCCATGACATCCTAATTACTCATCAATAGGAATCTCAACACAACCAATTAACACATCGCTTCATTATTGTCTTGCTGCCCAATTAACAGAACCTAAAAGCTATCTCGTTGACAGAAACAAAACAAAACCCAACCAACCAACAACAGCAAAAATCAAATCACTGCCATTTCCTTTCCTGCTGCACTAAAATAAAATCCACAGGTAGGGACAGGTTCCAGAGGGTAGTTCCTTTCTGTTCCTAGGAGGACCATATGATCTTTATCAGCTGGGGGCTCTTCACACCACAGTGGATTTAAAAGGGCAGGTTGACAAAAGCTACAGGATCATGCTGCAAAAGTCTTGATAAAGAGGGACTTAGAGGACTTCTTCGGCTCTAGTTTAATTCCTGGTATCTGAAGTCCAGAGATTAGCAGTTTCACTGCAAAACACTATTCCAGCAAGCCGGACTGGCAGAGTGGTCCTTTTTCCAGGAGTTAGTCAAAGCCACTGCTGTGCCCTTCTGGCGAAGCTCCAGTGACCCGGCGGGCCAAGATACTCACCCCAATTTCTTTCTTGAACAAGTGCCTTGAGTATGCAGAAGAGAAAACCGAGCTGGTGCACAAGGATGTTGGTCCAAAAGGAGAGAACTATTTCTTGAAGATTGTCTTCTGGGAGGAAAGCAGTTGCCAGAGCAACTGCATCTGCCACCGCAAGGATCATCTTCTGGAGCAAGCATCCTTCTTGCAAAGAAACAGATCTTTGGTAGTTGTCAAGCAAAAAAGCCCTAAAGTATCAAAATCATTAATAAAATAATTTCCATGGTCCATTAGGATTGTAGCCATGGTAAATAATGAGTTTACTTTGTTTTCCACTACTGGAAAATTGCTTTTTAAATTTTAAACACGTCTCTAAAGCAGCTGCCAGAATTTCTTTTTAATACATATAGACTGCATATTAATTTCATTGCCAATTTTGATACCTATAAAACGGCACTGCATTTAGAAATATAAATAAAGTACAGCAGCACACCTGCTAGAATACAAAAAGCAGCGATGTTTTCACCAGTGCTTCAAAGTAGATCTCGGAGTGCTCTCCTTCCTAGCAAAGGCTTCTCCTGAGAAACTGAGGCCGATCAGTTTTTTCTCCGAGAAACTGATAGGAGGGCATGAAGCAAAAGTTTCTGTCCTGGGCTTTGCTGCATGAGGACACTATAGCTACCACAGCACAAAAAACCAAAGAGATGCCCAGAGAGGAGGTGAAGTGGACAGATGGAGGAAGGCAGGTTTGCAGAGATGTGTGGCTTAATTACAAATAACACCTTTCGGTGCTTTTGGCAATTTCCCTATGATAAGGTAGGGATTGCTACCAGAAGGGAAGAGCTGAAAGAGCTTCACAATATGCAGTGTCTGTCCACAGCAAGGAAACCCATCTCACTTAAGACCAGGAAACCTGACAGAGCTGCTGCAACAAACTCACTATGGCTCTTTTCCCTCTCCTCCTGAAAAAAAAGGGAAAAAATAAAGAGAGAGAGAAAGGAAAAGGAGCAAGAGAACTGCAGTGCTTTGAATTCTGCAGACTGGGGAAATATATTAACATAAAGCAAAAAAAGAGAATCAGGAATAAAATTTTAAAGGGAAAGAGGAAAGCAATTTTTCCCCTCTCCACTTCCCATAGTGATACTGAAGGACCAAATACATCCCTATTAAGGAAGATGCTCCAAACTCTCACAGAGCAGTCAATCTAATGGCTCTTGAAAGATATGTCAATTCAAGAACAGTTTCTAACAACAGCACATACTTGCAGTCAGCACCTGTATGGCCCCAAGAGACCTCTGCTTACTGCAGAAGGCGCCAGGCAGGTGCATTTGGGGAATACTGGAGGCCAGGTCTACCAGACTCCCAGATCAGCTACTTGCAAGGTAAGTCCTGCAAGGTGGGGAACTGCAGCCCACCGAGGATCTGCTCAGGAAAGAGGGTGTAAATGATGCTCATCTCAATGAGAGAGGATAACGAAAAGAGATAAGGAATTCACAGGAGAGCCTGGCTGGAAGGAAACTGATAAAGATTATTATTATTATTACCTTCAGCTCACCAGGATCTGATAGCTTGGCTGGAGTCCTTTGCTGACGGTGAAAGGATGTGGATACATCAGGACTAGAGAAGGAAAGGGTAACAGCAACAAGGACTGAGGTGTGGTCAGTGAGGGCTCCCAACAACCTGGGGTTACAAGGATATGTCAAGGTGAAAGCAGGGACGAAGCCTCAGGCTGTTCTGTGACCAACAGGATGGGCTAGGGAGCAGCACTGCTTGGAAGGGACCCATGAAGTCTCCAGTCCAGCCTCTTGCTTGAGCCAGGATCATTGCCAGCACCGGGTCACCACGGCCACAGTTCTGATGCCATGGTAGAAGAAGCCATCTCAGATGAGAGAGCAGCAATCCTTCCAAAATGGCTTTTATGTAATTAGTCTGCCTGGGCTGGATTGGTCTGCTGGACCAATTTCCTGCTTCCATACTCTCCTGGGGGATCTCTGCTGCCTGCTGTTCCTTGGTATCTTCCTGTGGGTACTTTAGGACTGGCCTCTTCTTGGTTTTTGCAGGAGCAGCATCCCCGGCCCCCGCTAGTCCCAGGGGAATCTGATACTATCAGGGATAGTATCAGAACTACCCCTGTTCTGGCTCACACAGAGTCTTTGCTAAGGACTTACACTTTCCCCAGAAGTCTCCTTCTAAGATGCATTAGTATTTTCTAGACTTTTTTTTCCTACTCTTTCTTACACCCAGAGGCTTTTACTGAAACTTCAATTATTCCTACTGTGCAAAGAAGTCACAGAAAGCTACTTTGGCATAAGATATGGAGAGAGAGGAAATCATTGTACCTCTACATGGTACTAATGAAAACAGAACAGTGCAGAGACAAAAATGTCTGGATAAAGGGTTTCCCTCAGAAGTTTCACGTGGGAAGAGAGTCATTCTTGAGCTTCACAGCTCTGGCTTTAGCCTTTCAACAGCCACATTTTTTTCCTGAATCCTCCATAGAGGTCCAGCCTCAGGTACTGTCAGGTTTTACCCCAACTTGCTGCATTTGCTGAAGCTCATGTCTGGCTGCATTGGTCTTGCAGACTTTGATACGGCAGCTGAAGTGATAGGTCTAAGGTGGAGGTGGGAGGCGTTTGCTTCTCATTGCCTGCCAGGCATGTGGTGCTGCTTCACTGCTACAAGTGCATTTCTTGTTGGAATTTAGATATTAAACTGCTCAGTGGATAAACAGACTCTCAGAAAGTAGGAGTTGGTGATTAATCTACCCATTGCTACCAGGCAGTACTTGGTATTTCTCTCCCTTGCTCCTTGTCCTTCTCCTTACTCAAGATGATCCTTGTTACAGATATTTCCTTCTCACTCACTCACAACAACAAGTATTAGTGCATGTAAGACCTACCACATTGTCAGTCACTGCTGATTCAACATCACAGGTAGGTTTAGGTGAGCAGGGACCTCTGGCAATCCCTTGTTCAACTGCACGCTCATAGGAGAGCCACCTCCAAAGCCAGATCAAGCTGCTCATCCAGTCAAACTTGGACTGCTTCCAAGGATGGATCCTCCACAGCCTCCCTAGGCTTGTCCCAGGGCTGCACCATGAGAAAATTCTGACCTCTCTCACATCCTACTGGAAATTCTCATCCTACAACTCAATAACGTTTCACCTCTGCCAAGAGCCAGAAGGGGAGAGATTTTACATGTCAGACCCAAGAGCTCCTGGTCTCCCCTTATGCCAAGGCAGCTTTCTCTCCTTCTCCTTTCTGCTCTCCTCAGATACATATTCCCATTGAGGCACATAGTCCTGGAGCAGAGCTCTGTGATGCCACCCTGTGTACCTGTGGCAGCAGAAGTTAGCTCGAAACAAAACCAAGCACAAAACCCAGACAGATCCCCCCATGCCAATGTGCTTTCCAAATGTGGTCTTCAGCCCACCCTGAGGAGTAACCTTTTGGAAAAGGCCCTGGATGAAAACACTGGGCCTTTGAATGTCAGAAGATGGAAACAATTGACTCATTTCCATTCGGTGATGGCATATTTTAGTCCTCTCAAACTGAAATAAATTAAGAAAAAAAAAAGAGAAAAATCCTGAAGAGTAAGAATTACTGGAAAAGTTATCAGCTGCTTTAAAACACTAGTTGCAATAATCCTGAACACAAAATAAGAGAAGCCCACATTCCCAAATGCCAAAGCTGGCCTAACCAGAGGCTTAACTGTAACCAAACAAGTGGATTTCCGAGAAGCAGAGTTTAAACACAGCTGTAAGTGCAGGCGTATGCTCTCAACAGCCATCTCCGAAGCTTACTGGAGAAAAAAATGAGAACATGCAACTATGTTTTAAGAGAACGAGCTTTGGTTTTCCCATCTGCTCTGGAAGCACTTTGTCTTGTGAAGGGACAGGTCAAAGGCTTTCTTTGGGCTGGCATACAACAAACCCAAATCCATTTTTCCCTAACCATTTATTCCAGAGTCAATGGCCTTTGGCAACAGAAAAAGGCACTTGGCCATGGTGACAGCTCTTCAGTAGTAGCCCAGCCCACAACAAAGGCTTCCAAGATGCTCATCCAGCTCATCCCGATGGAGAGAGGAGCAAAGTCCCCGCAGCACCACTCAGGATCAACACAGGGAGGAGAGACAAGGTGACAAGTTCTCTCTTTACAAAACCAATTACTCTTGTCTTTGCATGATTATACACCATCAAGCAAAACACTCACTGTGCTCATGAAACCAAAGGAAAAAAAAAAAGGATAAAATGTCTTAAATCTGTTTTTCTTTCATTATCATAGAAAACTCTAATGTGGAACTGGAAGAAAATTGTTTCTTCTTTCCCCTAAGCAAACAGAAGTTACCTTTGCAAAATTCACAATTCTATGCTTTGGCATTTCTGATATAGCCATTTCTGGGTTAAAAAATTGAAAAAAATAATAGCAAAAATAAGACTCCAGTAATATGGCTTCCCATAGATGCATGTTTTAACTTCTGCCTTAAATGAAGCTTCTCTGGAGAGAGCTTTTCAGACAGCGGAATAAGGATCTTTGTTATCAAGGGAGCCTGTGAGCTGAAGTATTTTATAAAAGAGAGTGCTGAGCTTTCATGGTAAAGATGAATTATTGCAGCAGGAGGTGGCAAAATACTGCATCAGGCTGTCCTAGTTAATACCAGCACTGGCACATGAATGGTGTGATAAATGGTATGTTTTCACATCATTCTGCAGCTGCCCATGTTTCTAGGTTGCTTAAAAATGCTACAGAGATGGTGCCAAGGGGCATGTTTATTTGGGCTCTGCAGCCATGAACTATGGGATGAACCCAATTAGCAATTGCTACCACCACGAGGTTTGATAGGCTTTCTCTACAAGCTTTCACACTCTGCACAGCCCATGATAACATGGGTTATTTATATTGCTGGAACTTCTATGAGAAGGAGAGAGAAGTTCTATGCAGTTGAAGAAGGAGATGTAGATCTTCCCATCTCTACCAAGAAGTGGGTGGCTAGGAGCTAAATCTAAATTGGCAAGAAGGAATCCAGAGCTCCATGTTGTTAGGCACTAATCAGTCCAGAACGGCAGTCCCAAATCCAAAGGATTTAAAGTCTGGATCTGTTGGGCTACTGACTGCATATTTCCCTTGGTGCAGCTTGTTTAGCAAGGAACAATATCATACTGACCAAACAGTATTAACGCTGATAGAGCCATCCAAAGGACAGTGACTAATTGGCTACCTAAAAGAGGCACGCCAACTCCCTGTTATTCATCTACTGCCTCCTATATGGTATGTTCAGGCTGTACCTACACCCACTTCTCCCTGTTTTGGGTTTGCACAAGCATCCTTGTCATGTTTTGGGCTAAACCAACCTTCATACAGTGATTTGATTCACAGTGTCCATGGCTCAGGTACGTTTCTCAAAGGATTACCCACCCGAGTCTCTCAATATCCCTCAAGATCTCTATTGACTCGTGGCATATGGCTTAACACATGGACTCCTGTGAGCTGCAAGAGACAAAGGCAGAGAATGAGCCCTCTCAACACCACTCACTTTTTGCATTGCAAGTGCTTCCATCCAGGCTAGCAATACAGCAAGGCATGCTTACAGGGATGTCAGCTCCCCACCTCCACCAAATAATACTGGAAGGAAAATATCCCAGCAGAGCTAGTAAGCGATAGAGAAATATAAAGCTAACCCACTGTGCATAATAAGGAAAAAAAGCTATTGCTGCCTTGCTGCTGTGCAAAACAAGAAAGCCTCCTGCGCCATAGAAAGCACAGCCTTTTGAAATGCACTCTCACTCAATGCTTTGATTGCAGAGCTAGTTCTGTACCCCTGTTTGCAGCCAAGTACCTCACTCCTGAACATCGCACAAGAGGGGCTCAAAAGCCATTCTCCCCATCAAGGGCTTTGGCTGGCAGATGGAGTCCATCACTTCCATGCACCAGGGTAAGATTAGTTACCCCAGAAACTTTGCAACAGAGCATTCAGAAGACACCAGTTTGAAGCTGAAAGAGGGTCTCTAGAAGATCATGCAGACAGAGACATGCAAAGCTGTATCCTGCCTAACCTAGCACACCCTGCTCTCCTGGCCTGCCATGGGAAGTGCCAGTCGTGGCTTTGGCTTGAGCACTGCAGCACATGCATGGGGACACACTGAGCATCACCCTACTGCAATTGCAGGTGTAATTCTGAGGAGCCTGGCCCCTACATGGTCACCTCCAGCTGCTCTGGTTAAAGAAAAATCAGCCTGAGGCTAATAGGTCTTGCTCAGCAATAGTCATTTCAGTACGAGTACCAGTACCTGTGGTCGGATGCAACAGACTTTTGAAATATCAGGAGCTATTGCCCTTGAAAAACAAGCAATCAAACCAAAACAACAACATCAACAAAGCATATTTAGGAGTGCTGCTAGAGCAAGAGGGCTGAGCCACTGTTGTGGAGGAAGCCTGAGCTGAGGAGCAGGCCAGCATGTTGCCGAGAGCTTCTAATAGGAGCCTGCTGCCTACTGCTGGAGCTCTTTAGAAATCCGCCCCTGTGTTAATGAAATGGGGATTACTAGAGTGACACTTGACAATGCCCAGCACGGGGCCCGTGGTTCCTAAGAGGCTGCAACTTGCGCCTGTTCACACTTAGCGACACTTCAACACAACTAAGCTTTTTATTTTTTCGTTAGTGTCCATTAGTTTCCAATATCTGCCAAGTCGTATATATCCCTCAGCCATACCTGTCATAACTGAAATTCCCCTGGGCCTCGCCGTTTCCATCCTTCAGTGCCAAGAGGCACGTTTGGATGGTTTGCTTTTCTAGCTACCTCTTGCAAAGCGGTACCCCTAGATCGTACCAGGGCTGCACAACCTCCCAAGCCAAAGACTCTTTGACAGAAAGCAGAATAAAAAGACTAGATAGGAAGGCTTGCAGTTGACCCCAGCTGGAAGCCCATATTGCTGGAGTCCTTCTCTGCTCAAGGGATGGAATCAAGGGATAATTTTAGTACTTCTCATGTTTAGTTTCAAGAAGGCTATTAAAGCAAATAACTTGATGGGATAGCTCACAACTAGAGAGATCGAGAGCAAAAGGTGTTGCTGTAGCCTTGAGGATGGTAATTTGTCTAAAAAGAAGCGCCGCAGATCCCATGTTCCTTCTCACCATAGCTATACAATAGCCATTTCTGTCCCGAACTCTGGTGAGGTCTCCATATATGCTGAGATGAAGACAGAAGCACAAGAAAGCACCTCCAGACCAGAGATGCAGATGCAACATTGAGTCGGGTTGATGGCAGTGTGACAACCACTTCAAGAACTACCTGCGACTGAGGGAAATCTGCTGCCAGCCTCAGCCACCACAGTAGGCCAGCTTGGTCATATTGGAAATGGTGGGCAAGAGCTCATCATAATGAGAAAATTACACATTTGGACAATTACAATTCAATGAATATTCATAGTCACAGTGCAGCTAGACATTGCTCCCCATGAGTAATTGCACTTCACTCAAAAGTGCTCTTTAGTCTCTTTCTCTAAGGAGATAGCAAGGCATTTTCCTCCAGTCAGTTTTGAGAAAACTGTATTTTTTTTTTTAAAAAGGGACTTTTCTTGACGGATGGGTCAGCCTTCTACTCCACCATGCCCCAAGGCTTGCGGGCTTGCCCTAAAGCCCTAAAGCCACCGGAGTGGCCGGGCCCTGGGCAGCAGCAGCAGAGTCACCGCTGCGCTGGACCCTCTGCACTTCCAGTTACCACGTTCAGAGCTCTTCCTTCCATATGGCAACCTGGGCATGTCTCCATGCTATCATGTGTCCCCTGTCTATTCCCTATAGAGTGTCTCTTGTAGGGAAAGGGCTGTGGGCTCTTTCCCTCCAGTCAGCAGGGGATGGAGCCTTCACGGTCCCTTCTGCCCAAATACGGCCTGAGTACCCAAGCACTTCCACTGAGGAAATTCCCACCGTTCTTTTGCCTCTGCTCCTCATTAACCTGGTTTCCAGGCCAATTTCAGCCCTGGACAGCCTCCCAACATCTTTCTTAGTCACATATGTGCACATGTGTACTGGGGATGGCAAGCACAACTGAGCCAAGTCTCCCTGCACCAGGCAGCTGCTGCATTCACCCCAGAGGGACTCACAGAACATGTGCTCACACAGAGCTCACATAGAGCCTGTGGATCCAAGCTCTTGCCTCCTGCTTATATGGAGGCCCCGTAGGCCTTCACAGGCAACTCTTTCCAGGGGAAAATCAGGAGCACAGTTTACCATTGACACACACACAGCAGTAAGGCCATGGTGCAGCACCTTCACACGTCTAGAAGATCCACCCCTTCTCCCTTTCGCTCATCAGGACAGTGCCCACTTGGATACCACCAGACCCTCCTCTTGAGTCTCTGCTCCTGGGGATGCCCAGACCAAGCGGGCTGTGCGTCTTCTCCCTGTGCCTCAGGGACGTGGGCTTGGCTGTCCTGAGGCTGCAGGAACAGGGGACACATCAGATGGGAGATTGAGTCCCCTGTGATGGACGTGAGCTGCACAAGGAGGGCTACAAAACACTCTGACATTGTGTTAGCACACATATAAGCATATTAAAAGGAGATCGCCCTTCCTTCGCCTGTCTTGCTAACAACCCCTTTGCCCATTAGCTGAATTAACTCTGGCCCATTTGCATCCTTTAAGCTCCTCTCTTCTGCCCTTTCTTTTCCCCTGTAGTAACCCCAGTTGCTCCCTATGGCACCAGTGACACTTGCTGCTTGTCTCCTGCTCATCAAGAGAAGATGTGGTGCACAGCTTGCCGGGATGCTGCTCTGGGCTGACCTAGCACAGCACAAAACTACTGATCCATCAGGGCTCTCTTCAGCTGCTAATTTTCACAGTATCTGCAGCCCATCATTCCCTCCTGGAGCTCTGCTCATTTCCCAGCTCTGCCAGCTTTATCAGTCGGTCCCAGGAGTTACTGGGAGTGGAAGGAAGGCCAGAGAGACCTGGTGACCATGCCAGCCTTTTTTCTTTGGGAAGCCAGTCTCAAACAGAGCATAGCTAAAGCTGGGGAGCAGTGCTGATTTATACCAGCCCATCAATTCACACAACTCCTCCAAAGGGCTGTTCTGGAAACCCAAGGCTTGCTTCTAGCAATGCACGAGTGGAGGTGTGTCTCCCTGGGCACCTGGCTCAGCAACTCGTTGCTCCATGTAGAAATTGCAGCACAGTCAGTCATTTTTTTCCAAGTTAGGAGAGAGGTGGAGTACCCATTTAGACCTCTCCGTGCCATCAGCCTCATCACCCTGCCAAGATGACTTAAAATGACAGATATGCAATCAGGACATGAAAACAAGGACTGCTGCATCAGACTTTGCTTCCAGAGGTGGATTAAAAACAAGCTAGAAAAAAATTCAGCAAGTTGAGAGTTACCAAACCAAATACTCACTCAGATCAGGCAGCCAACTCTCGCTTGGGCTGTCTATTGAGCAGATACATACTCTGCAATGACAGATACACATTTGCTGCCAATGCAGTGACCTTGCATTCCGACTTTAAATCCTTCCACTAAATGGCAGGCAGGAGTCTGGAGATGGAGCAGCCTCTGTTTGTTGGTCCCAAGTATCATTGTTCACTTTTCCCTATTAACTGCAACAGAATCAGTTCTAGCCAATAGAGCTGATGCAGGTCTCAAAGATCAACAGCAACACAGCAAACACTGCAAGCCCCAGAATCCTCTCAGGAAGCTCTGTCCCTCTGAACAGACTTGATAACCCACTACCTGTGTGCTCCTTGCTTCTCAGTACTGTAATACCAAGGAAAAACTGGATGCAAATCTGCAGCCAAAAACCCATCAGTTCCCTTTTCCTGAGCTTTAGCCCAACTATCAGAGTACTCCCATCTTCCATTAAATATGGCACCCCTATTAATAAAGTTATTTATCCATTTTAACCCTTCAAGTATATTGTGTGCTTGCCAGAAAGTCTTATTCTCCATCTTCAACTCTTTCATGCAGTTGCACCAAATCTTAAGAAGGAATGAAGCCTAATTCATACACACAGGTCCTCCAGCCTTCATTTTACTGCTCCATTATTTCTCCCCATTTCAGAACTATATCTGAAAGCCCAGTATTTCCACTTTAGTAACACTCCACATTTGCAAAGCGTGGGAAAAAAATAAATAATAAAAAAGATAGTAGAAGCATTAGATTAATTCAGTAGTTCAGAGGGCAAGATCTGATCTTTTTTCCAGCATTTAAACTCTTGATCCTATGAAGTTTTTTTTGTCAAAGCTTTTTTTCCCCCTCTTAATTCTCAGTATTCCACACCAGCATTATGCCCTGCAGTTGCAAAGACTGTTATGTATTCTGATACATGCAAGACTCACATGGCTCATTGGGAAGTGACAGAATTCTTGTTAAGAAGTGATCTAAATTCTGGAAGAATGCCTGGGAGGATAGTTTTGTATGAAGAATATGTAATTGCCTGATATTAGCACTTTAACAAAATAATAATAATAAAAATAAACATGCTAATACCAGACAAAAGAGGAGCCAGAACCTGGAACTGCTCATAGTTAACACATGCTACGTTTGAGACCAGAGGACAGCAGCCAGAAGGGGAAACCAAACTACAACACAGATCACACGCCAAGGAAGGGAAACCAAAGCAAAAACCATATCCACTCACGACACTGCTGCAACCCTGTGGCTTTCCCAGGCTTGTGGCAAACCATCACCTCCATAGAGGTGAGAGCTAGGAACAGCAGAGCGCTGTGGTGGGAGCAAGCCTTACCTGGAGCAAGGATCTCGGCTGCTCCCAACTTGCAATTTCACCTCTAAGCTTCCCAACCAACAAACACTGAGCTAAGCTATACGATCTTTTTTACTTGCTGCCCTGCTGCCAAAAAGGTTCAGAGCTGTTCCCAACCACTTGCCTGAAGATTTCTTCTCTAGAAGTTTCCTAAAGGTCGCCTAGAGCACTATTTCTGCAGGACCATGAGGAGAGGAGGGATCCATTGCGCTGTACAACCACAAACTCCCATAGTTTTGCAATATCTTCAGTGTTACTCAGTTTCCTTAGTTCGGGCTGTTGCTGTCCCTACCTGTGATAACATATTTAAGATAAAAAATTCACAAGAACCCCTGCCTCCTGACCCAGAACTGATCCAGCTCCACCACAGCTCTGTTCAGCTGGCAGCAAAGCTTATAGTCAGGAGGCAACTCTAATCCCAGATCTTCAACAGGATACATCCCCTGGAAGTTTTCTGTTCCAGTCCTGAAGTTGCAAGGTCAGGTCCACTGCCAGGGCTGACACAACAGAACTAGATGGATTTTTATTGCTGTTTTTTGTTTTTTCATCTCTCCCTCCTCCCTCTTTCAGTAAGTTTTGAGAGTTAAGAATTCAGCTGGTGAAGCCCAGGAGATAAGCTCTGCAATGTGCATTTCTGCAAGGACACTTCCTGAAGCAAGGAACCTGCCTGAATGTGCTTTATTTATGCCCTTCTGGGGACAGGCAGAGAAGAATCATTTTAATCAGGGCAGGCTGGCTGATATACGACCGGCTTAGTCACTGGCTAAGTGGAAGCGCTAGGGGTCTGAGTTTTCTCACCAGCACAAGATAACAAAACGAGCACACATATGGCAGTGTGATGGTGATAGCACTGCTTCTGCAACACGATTAGGCTTGAAAACCCTCGCTCTCAGCCTGCTTCTAGTCAACCACATGAAAATTTAGGCAGCTGCCTAAGTTGAGATTTACTGAAAATTACACTACGCATCAGAGGGTGCAAAATAAAGCAAAACCAGCAGCATTACGGTTGCAGGCTTTGTGCCACTAAATTTAAGTCTTACTCCTCCTCCCTCCCCTCTTTCTGAACCACAGATGCTCATAACGCAGCCAACAGGTTTTCAAAAGCCTGCTAAGAGCTCGTACCTTCCTCCCTAAGCATCACGGTCAAAGATGTCCTTGGAGAGTTGCCAAAATACCAGAATCCATCCAAGCAGTGGGAGCTGCTCCCATTCCTGACCCTTCCTTCAGGCTGCCTCGGGATCAACCTGCTCATCAAGAGTTCCACCTTGGATTAATGGAAAACAGACTCCTGGTTAGAGGGGCTACCTGTAGGTGCATATCCACATGCCCAGGTGCCTTAGGCCAGAGTACCTTCCTCCAAGAATGGAGTAGGGCAAGCATGGGTGAAATTCCTCTCCTGCTTGGCCCACAAAGTGTGCTGAGTCACCTCCAGCCTGCCCTGGAAATGGTCAGTGGGGAAAGAATCACCCACATAGGCTCTGCTCCAAGCTCAGCTTTGTCTGAAGTGTCCAAGAAACCCCGACAGGTCAGTTGTTTCTCTCTGAGGACCAAGTGAAGGCAGCTTGTCACATATTCCCATACTGCATCCTGGGACCCACAAGACAAACCTGCTGTCCTGAGCCAGGCAGCTTCTCAGTCGCAGCCCTCCTGGACCCGATATCTCCTCCACACAGCTCTGCTAAAACAACTTGGGACAGGGTCACTCAATTGTGTTCCCATCAGCCCGTCAAACCCCTTGGCCTGCCTGGCTGTAGCTATAGTTAGCTGAGTGGTGCTCATTAAGAAAGCCCAGACAGAACAATAGCACTGTAGGAAGGAACGAGGCTTCGTATCTCCAGAGCTAATAATACCTTCAGCATTCCTGCAGAGCCATGTAGTGTGGAGAGTATCAAAGCTGGGTCTTCATAAGGGTGTTCTGCAGAAAGCGCTTTTAAAGTCATTAATTCCACCTTGCGCAGCATTCATCAATGTTACCCCTTCAAACATTTTGAACACTTCAGTCTTCAAAATAGCCACAGAACAAAAACAAACAAACAAAAAAAGAACCCCCCCACCACACACAGCTATTTTGACCACTTTAAAGTCTGCAATATTTTGGCAGTGACTGAAAATTCATCTCTAAGGTCCCTTACAGAACTCCTGAAGATCTTTTTTGTAACCTTTTCTATTTAGAGAAATCTGCCTGTTAACACTCAATGCACATTACTATATTTAGTTTCCAGAAAATATGACATTCATTCCCAGGAATATTTAGAGGGAAATAAAGAAGTAGGCAGCTCTTCTATTATAAACCTATTGCTGGAGTATTTCCATTGATTTTTTTCTCTAATATATTTCTAAAGCATTGTAGGCGTAAATTTAGGATCCACAGCAATAGGGAAAAAAGTTTCTCCAGCAAAGCTGAGCTTGGTCAATCAATCATGAAAAAGAAAAAAGAAAAACCTTCTTACCTGCCTGATGAAGTGGTGCACTGAAGTTCCTCAGAGCTGCACAGGCCGCCTGCAGATTAAACGAGATCCAGCAAAAAGCTTGAGAGCAGTTTCCTGAGAAATGAAAGCAATAAGACGCCAAGCACATACTATGTCTGCCACCGTGTGCTATTCATCACAGGCTTTCCCATTTTACATCATGCACAGCAAGGCCACACAGTTTGGGGCATGTGCGCAGGGAGCCCAGGTGTCGCAGCTCACCTACATCTCCTTTTTAATTAAATGGTCTACCCTGTTTCAGTACGTTCAGAAGGTGAAATATGAAATGAAGGCTGTCTTAATTTAACTTGGTGGAGATTAATCACATACAAGATAACAGGCAGCCTAATTAGTCCTGTTTACAGAGCCAATCCATGACATGACAGAAGAGACACCAGCAATAATTTAAGCTCATATATATATATAAGCATGAAACACACACACCTGGGAGCTCAGCACCATAGTCTGTTCTACAAAGCAAGCCATAAGAAGATCTCTTTTGACAGAGCGCACAAGGCTGGGTTTTCTTAGTCCAGAGTCTGATGGAGCCACTGGTCTGGCACGGTGGCTTCCAACCTCAGCCCAGGTGCTCATGGGCCTCTGAGTGTTGTAAGGGGGGACTAAAATCAAGAACACCTGATCAATGTATGGAAGAACTCCTAAATGGTCTGTCCCTCCTTTGAGAAATGACTTAGTACTGTAATTGGGGATGGTTGAAACCATCACTAGCCCAGACAGTAAGTTATTTGGGGTGACAATTGCATCTTAGAGTGGACAGCACCCAGTTTTACTGGTACTACACAATTTGAAGTTTCAGGGCTCCTATAAACAGGAGGAAAACAAGTGATGTTGGTGGACTAATAAAATCTTCTTTGAGAAGATAATAGTTTTACTACAGGGAGTAAAAAGGTGTATGTTGATACTAACTTAGTTGTCAAAACAAAGAGGAGGAAAAGGACTGACAAACATTCCTTGACCTCAAAATATTGGCTTTTCTCCAGCAAAATACTCAGTCCAGGTTCAAACCTTGCTGTTTGGATCCCGCCGAAGCCCATGGAGTTAGGCCAGCCCCGGAGCAGCTGGTACCCAGCTCAGCTGCTGATTTCAGCATTTCAAGTCTTCACCCACTCTTAATTACGTGGAGGCTGTACCCTCATGCTCAACTTGTGCGATCCCCATAAATAACTCGCTGCTTTCAAGCACCTCATTAAGACCTGAATCTCCCTTTAGCTACAGCCCTATAAATCAGCGGGCTCTCTGCTAGAGTCAATAAACCACATAAGCAGGGGTTAGTTCTTAGCGCCTGGCTCAAGTCCACTTTTGCTTTGGCTAATTGATATCTCTAAGTGAGTAACTGCATAGAGGTGGCCTTTGGTGGCCAGAGAAACTTAAATCTCAGAAAAGTGCTTCTGATTTTACTTAACCCACCCATCTGCCTTCCCAGAAAAGTCGGCCTCTAGTTCCGAGCATAACTAAGAGTGGAGTTTCCCTCTCTCAACACTATTTTCTCATTCTCCCTTTTCTACCAAGGTTGAAAGACAGAAAGGACTGGATTAAGCTAGCCAGAGCCCTTTTCTGAAAAAAACCTATATATATATATATAATATATATTTGTTAGCACTAATGCTGGCAATGTGGTAGCATC
Source organism: Nothura maculosa (assembly GCA_032353885.1). NCBI lineage: Eukaryota > Metazoa > Chordata > Aves > Tinamiformes > Tinamidae > Nothura > Nothura maculosa. The sequence goes on along the minus strand of JAUBOD010000443.1, from coordinate 1,804,167 downwards.
CTGTAGATGACCTTGAAAGGAAACATGCTTGCTTTGCCCGGGTGCAGGCAGGAGATAGAAATGCTGGCACCCCACCCTCAAGAGCTTTCATGATAGGGACAGAGGCCAACAAGCACTGCAAAGCCAGTACAGTCACTTACCAACAGTGTAACTCCATGGGAGCTCCAGTGCCAGCCCTCCTCTCATAGATAGGTGCAAGGAACAGGGAAACATCTCACCTGTAGCTACTTCACACACCCATGTGGTGACTGCAGCACCCTACAGATGGATAGGGCTGCTTCTCCTCCCTGACAAATGCAGGAATGATGCAACTATCTTTTCCAAGACCAAAGCCTTGCGCTCTTACCTTTGCAAACACCACTTTTCTCCCTTATCTAGGTTGCCTCCCCCATTTACTCCAGGCTGTCCCATCATTGGGTGACTTTTGGCCCCACAGCAATCTTCTATCTCTCTTTTATTCCCCAGTAAAACCCACTATGAGCTTTTTACTTCCAAAAAAAACTAAAGCCTATTTATGCATTCAACAGAAAGATGCCGATCTATCAGTCACCTAGCTAACACACAACTAAAGCCTTAAACTTCAACTCACGCTTAAAATTCTCCCTTAACTACAAACTGCTCTTGTCTCTATTCACTAAATGAAGTCACTGCTGTTGGGGAGACTTGAGCAGTAGGGCTTATCTGTCCTTAGTTAAGATGATTACAACAATCCATGCAACTTTCCACTCCAGATTTGAGACCAGAACTTCCCAATCAAGCCGACCAGGGAAGAGGAGCTGTGAGCCTGTCTCCACAGGGGACAAGTCACTTCCTAAAATCACCAATTACCTTATTTATGCAAAATACAGTATAAAGTTACCCAAATGCTCTTTTTTAGCTGCATAGTGCTAGACAATGGGAGAATTTTCAGATCCCAAGGGCATCCATGGCAGCTTGAGCTAAGCAGTGAGACACACAGCTAGAACCAGGTGTTGCAAGTTGGACCTCAAAACCCATGACTCCAAGAAAGCCTCTTTCAAACAGCAGGTAGTTGTGAACTGCTGGCAACTTCCTGATGCAGCAGCAGCACCGTAAGTGACACTGATAAATGAGTCTGTTAAATTCTCCTTGCTGTACTGCCTTTTGTTTAGCTTCCTCCCCAGTTTAAATGCATAAAATACGATTAATATGAAAGGGAAGCCAGCTGTGAAATGAAATAATTCAGAGGCAAAGCTTGATCATAAAGGTGTTGGCATGAAGTGAAAGAAAACTTATTCCCAACAAGAGCTGCAAAATTCCAATGAGAAACAATATCAACATAGAAGTCCTGTGCGAAACAATATTAATGTGAGATTTTTTATAGGTCATTGTCTCTTGTGCCACACTGTATCCCCTGCAAAGAGCAGTTTAAGTGTATTAATTGTCTGCTTTCAAGAAAGAATTGGGAATTTTCCTGTTCCAACACTCCAGTCCACACCTATTCTCGGTAGAGCTGCCTCAAAAAGCAATAGCTAGTGGGGTTCATCTTGCCTTTAGCCTCACTTGCCCATAAGTGACCAGGACATGATTGGTCTCGGTCCCAGGGTCAGCTTAGTGGGTTGTCAGGCTAAATGCTCCAAGGGATCAACGTGTGGGATCATAGCTCAAAGCAGCAGCTCTTTCCTATTCCGGGGCACGTTGCAGGAAAAGGAAGTGATGCAAACCATGGCTCTTGTGGGAAATATGGGGAAAACACTTGTTGCTAAACAGCACCATAAGTTTTTGGTTGTATGCTCTAGAAAGGCCCTAAAAGCCTCTTCTTAGAACATTTGAAGACCTTGTTGGAAGTTGTGGGGGCTTTCGGGGGATCCCCAAGGAACTACCGGGTGCTGCTAACAGGAAAGGGAGATCAGCAAGGAACTACAGGAGGCCTTAAGTTCTCTTGAGAGGTTCTGCCGCGGACCTTCATCAGGATTCGGTGCCCAGCGCGCAGGGAAGCACAACAAACTCAATATGACTGACCAAGGCCTCTCTTTATTGCGCTTAACAGCTCGACTATATAGGCGCGACACACATGTTACATTTTCATTGGTTACAGCTGCTGCATCCCCTGTGCTGATTGGCTGATCGCTTGTTGCCATGCTGCAAGCCCCGTGCTCATACCCTGGTTTCTCCCACATTTACTTCACTGCCAGTACTTTCCGTTATTAAAGCCCCCTTGTTCCCTTCCAAGCTTTGCTCGTACACTTCATCGTGGCCTCCTTGCTCCCTTAACCATTCCCCAACAAGGTTCTCTAGCCAGGTGGAACTACTAACAGGGTCCTGTTTGTAAATTGACAGCTGATGAGGGAGGAGTTACAAACAGGGCAGTCGGAAAAATGCAGTTCAAGATGAAGGTGTCATCTGTGGGTGCATGCAAGTGGGAAGAGTGTACGGGACATGACTGTGGACAGGCCTCTTGAAGCCCTGCTGGGAAACGTGCGGGTTCGATCACCTCCCTAAAATGTCTGTGCACCACTGCACAAAGCATGGGGAATCAACAGGAGGGACTGGAGACCTGTGTGCGATCACGAGGCCATGGTGTCATTGCCATTACAGAGGAATGATTGCATGGCTGGAATACAGTCATGGATGGCTGTCCACCTGGACACGAACCTGTGCAATGTGTTCCCCGGGACCATGCTTGTGCAGGAGGGTGGGACTAGAGGACCTCCAGAGGTCCCTTCCAACCTCGGCCGTTCTGAGAAAATGCCCCAAAAAGTGATCCAAGTCTGAAAAACCTCAAAAATTAAGTTATTCTTAAGGGTACAGAATAAGCTGTAATTAGTTACGTTGTCTTTCAAGATAGTGACATGCAGATTTAGGGGTGATTCAGGATTTTTATCACATCAACCACAGAAACAAAAATCTTTGCTGTGAAGAGGTAATTGAACTCTACTCAGAATTTTACTGTACATTTTCCTGTAATAAAATAATGACTAAGCAAAGATTAGAAGAAGAAAAAAGATTTAAAGCTACATATGGAACTAAAATATTTCCCTGTAATCTTTCTAATTCCTCAAGCAACAGCAAGTTGGATACTCTGTCCAAACCTAAATCTTTTCTCCTTTTTTTCTTCCATCCTCCCAAGTCGTCCCTGGTGGCAGGAATGCCTGGCCAAGACATCTTATCTTTTGGATCACAGCAAAATCAAGCCGTATTCATGGTATTAGATCTACAAATATGTTCCTTACTTGGTAAATCAGCAGTGTGACTGCAGTGAAAAGTTACAGCCTCAGTGCTGGATTACAGCAAGTTCTCCATTATCTCAGTGGTGTCTATCTGAAGAGAGCAGGAAACTATTTTAATGCTGTTGGCACTCTCAGAAATCATTTCTGGAGAGAATTTCTATTTGCATTAGTGTTACTACTCTGCACGCTTACTTCCCACGAGAAATATGGGCTGTTAACAATAAGCTAGTCGCTGGTTTTCTGCCCAAGAAGTGGTGTGCAGCCATTCAGAGCTGATTCCTTTGGCCCTGTGCATTATGTATGGTCCTTGCTTTGTCCCAGTGTTTCATTTTTCTTCCAGCCAAGCTGTTTTCTCACCTCAGCTTCCTGCACTCCAGGGTCAAGTTGTGCCACTCTTTTTGAGGACACTTAAGTTGGGTTTGTTTCTGAGCATGGTGTGCTCCAGGAGGGCTGCTCGGAATATAGCTCATCATGGGAGATCAGACCTGCTACTGGCAAGCAGTCCAAGAGATGGTAGGGGATGTGGTCCTGGTGACCTGTGCCCCCTTAAGCCCAAATTAGTCCTAGTTCTTCATTCTTTCCATCTGGCGGCATTTGATGGTGGAGGCAACATGTGGCAAGAGCTTCTTGGAAGAGTGATGCAAAGCTCTAGCAAAGACAAACAAGGGACCCATTCTCCGTCCTGGCTCTCTGCCCTGTGCTTTTGAGACTGCTGTGGGGAAAGGAGGCAGTGTTGTGCCATGGAAGAGACTCCTTCCATGCCATGGATCCAGGTATGGTGTGAGCCAAGTGATGAGCTTCAAACTGATGATCCAGAGAGCTGGAGGGCTATGGGCCACACACAGTCATCCTGCATTGCATGTGCAGGAAAAGCAGGACACCAAGGCCTTTTGCACCGGGTCGTAAGATGCCTCTGTTCTGCCTCTGTTCCATGCAAACACACTCCAAACTGAGTAAGTTGAATTAACTCCCCTGCTAAAACAATCAGAAAGGTGGGAAAATAAAAAAAAAACAAAAACAAAAATAAAAGAAAGCAAGCTCCCAGAATAGAGCAATTATAGGAATGCCAGTAAGCTGGTGGTTATTATAAAAGCACCTGCATGACAATGCAAGCGAGGCACGTCTTGCTTTTGCTCTGTGGGCTAGCTTTAATATGCTGTTAAATCACACAATAGTCCAACTCTGGTGGAGAAAATTGCTGTGCACTCTGAGAACTCCCAGGAACAATAAAAGACAGTTCAGTCCCACTTATTCATCACATGCCCCTGACCCTGAGATGTTTAAAAAGATAATTAAAACACCTGAGATCTCCATGTCTGAAAAGCTCCATACACATGCAAAACTCTTCCTTTGCAGGAGGGCTTTGTTCACAATTAACAAGATGACTACTATGCCTGCTAAAAAGTGGGAGTAACAGATGACTAAAACCCCACATTTCCTAACAGGGAAAACTAGGTCATATCTGGAACGGTTTTCTTCCCAAATTGAGATGCTTCTGAGAATCTCCTCTTTTTTATTTACCCTTTGGGTAAATAAACTTCTGAGGAGACAGACATTTTCCCAGGTTGCTCTGTATGAACTCCTCACTGAATCTCATGCCCTGGGACCCTTTTCTTCCAACACCAGCATCAAGAAAAAGTCCCAGTTATAGGCTCAAGATGCTAACTGGTAGTGGCTGCTCAGATCAGCTCAGAGTAGCCATTTGACTGCAAAAAAAGGCTCTCGATGGGGTTTCTCTAGCTTGCATGTTATTAACCCCAACGCCCTTGCAAAGCAGCCTGGCTTGTTCCCAGCATGGTGCAGTACCAGAGCTGCTCCACTAAACCTGAGCCCTGGGGCAGAGCCAGCGCTTGCTGCCTGCGTGCTGGGGACTACACGTACACTGTTGCATGCACTGACAACATCCCATGTGCAACACAGCGGTGGCCTTGTTAACCTAGCAGCCTCCCAAACACCTGATGATGTCTCCGTTGCTCTGCTCTCCCTGAGGTGAAGGGGAGCACAGCAAAGCCTGCTCGAGTCCCGTTCCCAAGATCCTGGTGCCCTCCTCGCCCACATGGATGGGCTGGCTTTGCAGCTCAGTACCTTCCTTCTGCCCCTTTCCTGCGTCTTCTACAGACCCGCTTTGGGAGCAAAGCAGATCATTTGGGCTCCAGCGTTTGCACAGCATCTCCAGCTGGCGAATGAGAACGTGCTGCCCCTCAGAGCAGTGTTCTATTCTGTCCCCTTTATTCAGGTATGAATATAACTGGTAAAATACCTGATTATGGAATTTGATGATGTGAAAACAGGAAGCCTCTTTAGGTGACCTGGAAAGAGAAAATGAAAGCATGTGCTGAGCTATTTCAGTTGTGTCTGATCACCTCATCTGCAGCCTGTGCGAGCAAGGCGCAGTTTTCACATACTGGAACCCTTCTCTCTCTGACGTTTTAAAGAAGTCAGCCATGCTAAGACTGGAAATATTTGGGTAAAACCCCCTTCCAGCTTGCAGGAGACTGTAGAGAAAAGTGGCAACCGTGAATGGGGCTCTGAAACACTGGCATGTCTGTTCTTGGCAGAACCAGGGTTGCAGGCTCAGTTCTTTGGGCCAGGGCATCTTGTTTTGCTACTTGTCTCGCCATGCCTGGCACAGTGGGGCTCAGTGCCTCCTGGCACCGTCGTGCTACACATCGCTCCGATGCGTTATTCCATAGGTTGAAAGATTTCCCGAAGTGGTGGTGACCAGCTACTGGCATGCTAATGCCAAGGAGCTCCAGTGAAGATACTGGCATGGCACGGATCCAGTTGGCAGCTGTCTCCGAGTCACACGGTGCCAAAATTCCTTCGCCATTCCTGGAGAACAGACGTGCTGTGACATTGTGATTTCCTGCTTGCATTTCAGGAGGCTGAGAAACAAGATGCCGGAGGACAGCTCCTCTTTGAGGAAGGATGGATTGAGAAATCAATGCGCTCCTTCTCAGTGGCAATGGGATTGATGGTGGTGTTTGGTGGTGGTGATACGACATACTGTGCGAAAGCTTAGAGATAAGCTTGCCCTTATACTGGCAGAGTTTTTCATTGCATTCAGCTCTGTCCTGCTCCTCAGGTCCAGCTCCACTCCAGCAGTCTCTACTGCTGGATGAAGAGGCTCTTGGAGAGAGCGTCATGAGCTCCAGTCAGTTGGGTTATATTCTACCCTTCTGACAAACATAAAGTGGCCAAGATCAGTTTGGATGTTAGCGAGGGTTTTCCAGTGTTACTAGGTAGCTCTGTTAGCTCTGCAGCTGCTCGTGCTGCAGCCCATGGGGGAGCACTTGAAACGCCAGAGCTGCTCTTGCGCGGGCTGCCGCAGTGGAGCAGCGACCGACGGCTTCTCGCTAGCGAGCGAGATGGATGGGGAAGCCTGTCATTTACGAGGTTATGTTAATTTAGCTCTGCTGAGCCTCTCCAGGGACCAATAATATTGATTTAGGATTTTGTTCTGATGACAGCTGAAAGGTGTGAGCGAGAAGGATCGTCTGTGTCTTGCCAACCGCTTCCCCCAATTACTGCCTGCGAGCGCAGCCTTGAGCTCTCACTCCTCTTTCACCTTGAGCTGCAGATGAGAGGCTGCAGGGAGGCCGGGGCTGCCTCTCTGCGATTGCTGCGCCAGGTTTCCTGCTGTCAGGTTTTTGGGGGTGATGCTCTGCAGGAGGAGCACCGGCTGTGGGCCCACATTGCAGCTCTTGGCGAACACCAGTAGCTCTGTTTGAACTGCAGCTTCAAGTGAAATTCAGTCCCTATGGGTTGAGAATAAACCTGCCATACCTATAGCCTTGTGCACCCTAGGTATTAAGAGAGTGAGGGGAGGGGAAAATAGAGCAACCCCAAGGAAGCCTCGAAGCTCATATATCTCCTTAGGGGTGCAGAGAATTTGTCCCACAGGGAAGATTACCCAATGACAGTGTCTAGCAGTGTCTGTACCCTGTGCAACAGCAGGAATTCTCCCTGTCCTTACAGTTAGGGGGGTTGGTGGCCTATGCCAGAGCTGCCCCAGCTTCCTCGCAGGGATAATCCAGATCTTTGTGGGTCTCAGTTGAGTGTGCCCTGTGGGTAGCACCTCTGCTCAAGCCATGAATGCCAAAACAGCCTGGTCTAGCAAGGAAGCCTTCCTGCCCCTACAACACTGCCCTGCATAGCAGGGCACAAAGTTATCCGCTTATATTCTAGCTTAATGGTTTAATATAACCTACGAAAATGTTGCAGCAGGAGAACTGGACATGACACACCAATTTCCTCTGATAATAGGAATAGTCAAACCTCTTAAATTTAATCCTTGGTTCTGTGGGAAGCTGGCAGGGAGCAAAAGCTCAGCAGATTTACAATAAAACTAAAGAGCAGGAAGCAAGTACACGTGCCCCAGCCACTTTGCACCGTTCAGTCTTGCAGAGCACCCCTACACTCCCTGCAGCTAGGCTTGCAACTACTGCATCGTCTACACCGCAGAGGTGGCAATCCCTCCTTGTGCAAATCCTCTCCTTGGGAGTTTTTTCTAATTTGCAGTACATCTCTCCTAAAACAGGAGACACACGAAAACAAGGCCCCCATCGGCCTCCCTGTTAGACTGTTTGATGTCGAGTCTGCCACTTTTCATGAAGCCACATCTCCCCTTTGAAAGTGAGCGTCCAAATCTGCTCGAAAGGAAAATATTGCAGGCACTGAAATAAGTGTAACTGGTGCAGAGCTGCTTCGCTGATTCTGCACAAAGCTGGATGCTGTGTCTTGCAGGGAGTAAATGCTCCCCTTTCATCTCTGCTCAGAGGTCTAATGCTCGTCTCTTTAATGCCACCATTGCTGACACTTGCATTGCTAATGAAACCAGCTCAGGGAAGAGAGATTCCCTTTCATAGCCTGCTGCCCACACAGACACGGACATCCATCTCAGAAAAGCCACTTGTGGGCAGGCCTTCTGCTTTGAGCACTGGGCTGTTCTCACTCTGTTTGGCCTTTAACTGGTTCATATAGGAATGGACAATAACTGGTTACGAAGGACTTGCATGGCCCTAAGTTGTTGTCTTGCTAGTCTGAGCATGACACAGTTATCATCTGAGATGCTCAGAGAGCCTGAATCAGCAAGTAAACAGGCATTCATGTCTCTGATGGGCAGAGAAGAACTCCGAGGTCTGAAGCACAAGCAGTCCAAAATCTGTAAGATTTCAAGCCCTGGCAAGCCCAGAAATATCCTTGTTTCATGGAAATGCCTTAGTTTCTTCCAACAGTTTCTTCCATCAGCCATGGCTCAGCATGGCTCATTCTTCCCTTGCATGGCTCAGCACAGGGATGTTACAGAAAGGCACGCGGGCCAGATCGTGCTGCACTCTATATCACGTTGCAGGTTCCAAGCTGAAACTGGAGATGCTTAACAAGCAGCGTTTGTTACTGCAGTTTACATCATCTCAGCCCATGGAGATACATCTGATCTGCTATTCAGATGGATGATTTTCATCCCTTCTTTATGCTGACGTGCTCAGAGCTGGTACTGAAGTGAAAGTGCCAATTTCTCCTCTCTAAGACTATCTGTTTTTCTTTTCCCCCTTGAAGAAGCATGGTCAAAGCTTGGAAATCAGTGCAGCCTGGGATAACCTCAACCATTCTATACCAAAGAGCCTGTAAGACAGCGCAGGCTTCTTCTATCAGCCTGTTGTCCCTTTCTTTTACAGAAATCCTTCTATTTCTTCAGAAAATCTGATTTCCTTTGGGACCCCAATTTGTCCCTAGTGCAGGAGCCTCATCCAAGGTACCCAAGAACATCATGCTTTCCTCTCTTTGTCCCAGTATCTCCAGCATCCTGGCACTCTCAAAACTTTTCATATTGCTCTGACCATTGCGCTGGCTCTCGTAGCCAATCTTTAACGTGATATTTTGGGCTAAAACTATTTTTTAAGTGTTAAAAGGTCTGGATTTCAGGGTTTTGCTGTGTAGCAGCAGAGGCAGGCTGGCCTGTGTCAACCTAACCTTTAAATCAGTGGGAGCGCTGGATCAGCCCTGGAAAGGGTGTTGCCAGGCCCCTTGCAGGCACAAACAGCCCTTCGACCCTGTGCTCTCTTGTCTTGCCCCGTGCGCTTGCAGCCAGCCTGAGCTCCCTTTTGTGTCCAGCCAGGCAGAGCGGCTCAGAGGCATGGCAAAATTAAAAGCATTCATCTACAAAGCTAGGAAATTATGGCTTGGAATATCGCTCTAGGCTACTAGGTGCCCTTTGCTTATTGTTGCAGTTAATGCAGGAAGAGGGGAAGGGGGAAAATCTCTCTTCATTTAATGGAAAAAAAAAAAGTTCCGCGTAGTTTATTTAACTTAATGTTGTATTTTGGTTAACAATGTGTCTGACGCACAAGGCAGGACCATGCAGTGTGAGAGGATGGCCCGGAGCACGAGTCAGCCAGTGCAGGTGATGCCAGCAGGGAAATGAAAAGTGCATTTGGCAATTTCAATAAAAAAAAAAATCTTCCAACCTGTAAATGCTGCTGGATACCTCGTCTCATTGTGCTTGTAAATGAGGACCAGCAGCAACCTAGAAGTGAACGTGGTAAAGCTCAGAGGAGGCCCTATGGTAGGTCGTGCCAGCTGTGCTATGCCCTCTGTCCTGCTCCCATCCTGATGTGCAGCTGGCAGCAGCAAGGTTTGGACTGTGTGGATAGAAACCCTCTTTGCAACATACCCAGATGTTGGCAACCATGGTCATTCAGCAGGGCCTTGGTTTCTCCTTCCCAGCAAAAAAAGGGGACACAAAGATATTGCCGCCCTCATATGCAGCAAAGGACATTTCTCAAGTGCCACCTTCAGCATCCTTAACTCTCCCTTGGCCAACGGCTGCCGGTGGCTTTGTCCAAGGAATGGCTGGAGCTGGTTGGAGCCCTGCATGAGAGGAGGGAACTGTTCAGTGCCTCCCTCCCTGAAAGCCACATCTCGGCCTACAGCCAGGCCTGAGAAGACATGCGGACCCATCATGACCCAGCCAATGCCAGCGGTTCTCAACTGTGATCATTATGCCTTTAATACAAAACAGCGGGGAGATTAAATAACCTTCTGAAAATGCAGCCAGACTTGACTGTGTCTTGGAAGAGCCCCGGCAGAGAGCTGGACCACTCTGCTGTTATTGCATTTCCCTTGCTGGCTCGCTGCTCCTGCGAGCTCATTCAGAGCGTGACATAAATGAAATGCACTCAGCTTTATGGGGATCTGTGAGAGCCCAGATGTGCTCAGACTGACTGTCCTCTTTGGAGGTTACGAGCAGAGGGAGAAGGTGCTATTCAAGGGCATCACTTTCCTTCCTCCATCACGTGCCAGCCAAGTAATGAAGGAGGAGGATAAACTGTCACAATGATCCAAGCAGGATTCCGAGCAGGAATTGTTTAAGACAGTGTGTGTCCCCAGAGACACCATCCTTCTAAAGATTTATTCCTTTTTAGCTGTTGTCTGATTGCTTTGGAGCCCCAGTGCAGTGCAGTTTGTGTGTGTGTGGTAAGAGGCATACTTGGCTCTGAAAATGGCATCACCTAAATAAAGGAAGTAGAGAAAAATGCCTCAGAAAAGCTGAAAAGGGAACTGCCCAACTTTTGAATCACATTAGTAAACTGAAGTGAAGCTCTGAGACCTTTGGCCGATGTTGACTCTGGGCACTGTACATCAGTGATATCTTATCTTACACACAGCACATGACCTCTTTTGAAGTAATCTCACTGGTTTACAACGGTCCAGATGAACCCACGTGTACTAGGTGTGCTGCTTACTTTGCTGTCTTTGCCGGGAGAATACAATAATTCTGGACTTCAAAGTGCTAGAGATGACAGAGAGCTTCAGCTCTTCTTAACTGCTGGATAGAGTTACCCTGTACCCAAGTTCTGTTTAGGAAGTTCATCTTGGAAAGCAGCTGCAGAGTCCAGAGAAAAGGGTGAAGCCAATTGCAAACACACACATATAAATGCGTATATGTATGCATATCTGTGCAGGTAGTTTGCTTTATCCTTCTTTTTAAGACTTGAAGGTTTAAGACTTGAAAGAAAAGACGGAAAATTGCCCACAGATTTGTAATATAGAAACAATGCCAATTCTTCCATGAGGTTGCTTATGATGTTCTATCAGTTGCCAAAGTAGACATCATCTCCCCCGTGAGAAGTCTCCCAGTACTTTCAGCAATTTTCTGTGATCCTTCCAGCTGACAGTGAGTATAGCATTTTTTTCCATCACTTTTAAAAACCTCAGGGAGCAATTCACAGAATTCCCTGGGAAATTGGCCCTTGGCTGCGGTGACACATAAACTTCCCCTTTGGCATTTTACCTTTGAGTCAACAAAGAAATAAAGCAAGTGCCCAGATTGTATGAATTCAAACTAAGTAGGTGGTTAAGCATTATGCAGACCCCAGAACTTGATACATTTCTTAAACATGGTCTTTGGCAGATTTTCATGCGACTGTACGAGCTGGCTTCTCCATACAGCTGGGAAATGTTGAGGAGTTCAAGTTCTCTTCATTGTTTTCCTATTTTTAATATTTCTCCCTCCCCATCTTGTTTGTCTGCTGTACTTTTCCATTGCGCATGTGAAAATTCAGTGCTCCCCAAATCCGGCATCTGTAAGCTTTCATCTCCTAAGCAGCTTGAGTTAGCAGAAATCATACCACAAGGTGTTCTTCCCAGAATATATCTTCTTAAAACACATTTTCCCTTCAGTTAGGCTCAGCAGAGCCCAGCTGAGGAATGCTTTTGCTGTGTGTGAGTCATGCGCATTCCAGGAGATGCCCTCCAAGCCCATCAAAGGCACATGGCCCCTCTTCCTTACCCCCAGGCACAATCAGAAGACCAAACTGAGGGAGAGAAGTGTTTTATGACTCATCTTTAAAAAGATTATCTAGGTTTTATGGAAGATATTAAACTGCAAGAAAAAAGATACACCCTAAATCATTATTTGAAAAGTCAACTGGCTTCAGCCAAAACAATAGGAGTTTTAAAGTTAGTGACATAATTAAGCAGGGCATTGAAAATAGCAGATAGTTCATCTTTTCTGTAGTGGAAACATTAAAGAAGAAACTGTGGAAAAGAAATTGAGAACCAGTTATTTTTTGAAATGTGTGTCTACAAGCAACACTCAGCTGTAAAAGAGAGAGAAATTACAGGTACAGGCTCAGTGTCTTTTTATAGTTTAGCCCCTAGGAAAGAGAAGAAAGAAAAATGGACTCTATATTTCTTTAAAGCAAACCTGTCTAAGCTGCATGAGAATGAACAGTTAGGGCTCGCCGTCCGTAATTCACTGGGAATAGCTGCACAGAAAAGTTTTCTGCCATCTGCAGACCTGCCACAAAGCTGTCTGGTGAAGGAAACCACCTCAAATTGATTTTCTTTTTATTAAGTTTGGAAGAGACTTTGGGGGATCATCTAGTCCAAACCCCTTGCCCATGCAGGATCACCCTGTGGCTCACGTCCAAGCAGGTTTTGAAGATCTCCAGAGAAAGAGACTCCACAAGCTCTCTTGGTGCTTCAAGTTTTGGTGCTTCAGTTTACGGCTGTTTCCTCTAGTCCTGTCACTGTCCAACACTGAAAAGAGGCTGCCCCCTCCTCCTCACTCCCTCATTTGAGGTGATTACAGACACTGATCAGGTCCCACCTCAGCCTCTTCTCTAGGCTGAACAGGCCCAGCTCTCTCAGCGTTTTGTCACAGGGCAGATGTTCCAGGCCCCTGATCATCCTCGTAGCCCTGCGCCAAACTCTCTCCACATCCCTCTTGCACTGGGGAGCCCAGAACTGGACACAGTCTCCAGGTGTGGCCTCACCAGGGCTGAGTAGAGGGGGACGATCGACCCTCCCTCGACCTGCTGGAGACGCTCTTCTTAATGCACCCCAGGATCCCATTGGCCTTCCTGGCCACCAGGGCACA
>JAUBOD010000443.1:1761849-1791035 GCA_032353885.1 Nothura maculosa | reverse complement strand
CACACTGCTGCCTCATGGTCAACTTGTTGTCCACCATGACACCCAGGTCCCTCTCTGCGGGGCTGCTCTCCAGCAGGGCAGTCCCCAGCCTGTACTGGGCCCTGGGGTTATTCCTCTCCATGTACTGGACCCTGCACTTTCCCTAGTTGAACTTCATGAGGTTTCTTACCGCCCAGTTGTCCAGTCTGTCCAGGTCTCTCTGGATTGGAGCACAGCCCTCTGGGGTCCGCTACTCTTCCCAGTTTGGTATCATCAGCAAACCTGCTGAGATGGCATCTGTCCCTTCCTCCAGATCATTGATGAATAAATTGAACAGGACTGGACTGAGGACTGACTCCTCGGGGGACAGTGCTGACTACAGGCCTCCACCTAGACTCTGCCCACAGGTTTCCTGGGGCATCACTGCCATGGTGACATTGATTTGAATGTGGGATGATGGAGACAAGACCCATGGCTGATCAGCAAGAACGACTTATTTTTGCATCAAGACCCTTGGATTTGCCCAAATCTTACAAAACTCCAAGGGAATATCATCTCTATACTTTACTTGCATAGCAGTGTGCCTAGCACGTGCACTAAACATGAGCACAACCAGTATAGTTGATCCATAGGCTGCAGTGTAACAGATGTTTTGCTTTTGGGTGGTTTCAGAGTTGGTAACTCAAATTTCATGTAAAGGAGCATGTAGGCACATCAGTTATGTTTTTGGCTCTCTGGGGAACCAAAGGGCTTGTTTTATTTATCTGGTCAAGCCTCAGGAGAGGAGAAGAGGTTATTGCTGAAGAAAACAGGCAAGTCATTATGCTGTCAGCAGGTACGGAGGTAGCGCATACTGGCTGTGTTAGAGGCAGAAAACTCAGAACAGCTCATTAATAAAAAATCTCCCTGACTAAGCAGACAAAGAGGCTGTCCTCATATAGCCCAGAAACAAGGATAAGGCTGCATCCGTGACCTACTCTTGAACCACACATGGACTAGGACAGCTGTAAGAGAGTCAAATTCTTCTGCACGGGGAGGGTGCTCAGGTGGTCGGAATCCAAAAGGATGGGACACGGCATGGGAGGTCTCCCACATCCCTCTGCAGTTGAGTGTGAGATGATTGGTATGCATGGAAGAAGTTGAGATTCCTGTGACTGCTCTGAACAGAATTCATGATGCACACCCAAGTGATCAGCCCCAGTGGACAAGCATGTGTCTTCTTCTCTGATGTCTCATAGGGTTTGAGGCTTCAGTGCATCCTCCCTTGTTGGTGCCGTAAATAGAACTGCTGTCTCCCTGGTTATTTCATTTCACGAAAATCTCAAGGGATTTGGTATCTGTGAGACCACCGTCAGATTTGGCTGAGATGAGACAAGAGGCTGAAGTGCTCTGAGGGGCACCTGACAGACAGACAGCATGATCACACACGCTTGGTTTCCAAGGAAACCATGCTAAACTCCATCACATTAAGATGCTGCCTCTGAAGTGCAATGCGTGGGCTGCTTCTGGGGCGGTCCAGCCCCACCGTCATCTGTGACGACTCTCAGAGACTCCTGAGCCTGGTTTCCAACGGCCCCAAATCATGTGGCTTCAGTTTTCAGTGGTGTTTTGCTAATGAGGCTCATGATATTGTCCCAAATGGCGTCGTACCAAAGGCATGTTCTTAAAATCTGCTCTGTTGCCGAGAGGCATAATAAAAGCCATTTCCCTGAGCTGAGGCATGTGCTGGCCACAGAGTGAGGTTTGAGAGCACCAGTGTTAATAAGCCTGGTGTTCCAACTCACTAGCACTGCAACTCTCACGTCTCTGCACTGCGAGCATGGGGCAATGTGACAGGAAAACTGTCTCGTGCCCCTTGATAAAAGGTAGCAAGGATCATCTGGGCTATCACGGGGCTTTTTCGAGCCTAAAGCTGTGGGAAGCAAAGCCCAGCTCTTGCCAGTTTTGCAAACAAGCACAGCTGTGAAACCGAGGGCAACACTGAATTTTGGTCTTGGGTGATGTGCAACCTCTTGTGGAGGCACCCCATTTTTCATACGCACCATTTTTGGACTGTTTAGAGGGGAAAATGAAGGTCATCCTGACTGTGATGCTGCAAACATGATTTACTCTGACCAATGAATTATACTGCCAGGATGCATACGTGACTGCAGGCGCTTAGTGAGGAAAAAAAACCGTGCATAAATATTGATTTAGGAGCCTTCTGTTAGGCTCCTGATTTTTTGAACCATTGAAGCTAAGGGGCAGATATGCAAATTTAACTTATTGCTTGTTATGCAGCCACCTAAACACGCCACTTCTACAGCTACCTGTATAAATTGGGCTGCTTTCCAGAAATAATTCATGGCTCCGGACACATATTGCTCGCTGGAATCTTTATGGAAGCAAAGTTTTGTCTAAGGAAAGACAGAAGGTATGTAGGAAAAATCAGGGTGGCATCACTGCGGGGTAGCAGGGAGGTAATTTTGTTGCTACAGAGAGAAAATCTGACATACAAATGTATCTTTATATGCATGTTGGGCTTACTATCTGAATGCCACAGTTAATTCCAACTTCTGACATCCAATATTCCAATATTAAATTTGGAGGATTTTTAAAGGAGAAGGGTATGTTTTTTGGACTAGATTTTAAGAGCCTAGATGCATCACAGCTTAAAACTGATGTATTTTTAATGCAGAATATGAAGGAGACATGGGACTCTGTTAAAATATCAAGACCATACCAGGTCATATCAAGACCATATTCCTCAGTTTTGGAGAGATCTGTTCCAGCCTCTCTTTGCTGACCCTACAGAAAAAGTGTGAAAGACCTGGGCCCTTACCTGCTTTAGACTACTCAACCCATTGGTATGATAGAAACTTCACTTGGGTCAAGCCAACAAAATAGACATCACACCTACCATTTGCTGGGATGACATTAGAGCCTTTTAAAGCCCAGATTTTACTGATTTGTGCAAAATGCAGCATCAGTTTAGCCAGTGACATCTGGACTTGTTCCGATAAAGGAATAAAGGCTTTTATATGCAGAGGATTCTCAAAGGAAATAAGTTCACTGATGGGTAAATAAAACATGGAAAAAATGAAATACCCAAGAGAGAAAGAATTATCTACATAAAATTGGAAAAAAAAGATATAAAATTCTTAAGGAAAAATAACAGAATACATTGTGTGTTGAGGGCTATGCACCCATGAGAAACAACAAAAGGTGATGTTAAGCACTGCAGAATCCTGATTAGTTTTGTAATAGTGGGTGAATCTATGAAAGTACAACTTCAAAAAGCAGATTTAAATGTCCTTCCCTAAGCAGCTTACCAGGGCTCCATTTCTTGAAAGCTTTGTTATTGTTTCTTGCCAATTTGTTTTTACCAGATTCTCTTACTATCTCCTGTGCACTCCAGTTGATGGTGTTAAAAGGATTAGGAGCCCATGCATTTCAAGAGCAGTTGACCTTTTCTACAAATTCTTGTTTCAGGAAAAAAAAACCTTACTGCCTAAACTTAAAATAAAGTCAAAACAGAAGTGTATAGGTAATAGCTTGCAAAATGCTCTTGGAGAAGATGCATACAAATAGTTCTGTCTACTACTGTTGCTTGGTAGCTATTTAGAGGTGGATAAAAAAGAAATCAGAGGTCCAGCATATTCACCACTTGAACAAAAATGCTGCCCATGTTTCAGAATTATTTTGAGATCATGATGCCTACCAGCCCTAATTAGTTGCTCAACCAAAAATGTCAGAAAGCAAAATCATTTCATCCTTGAAGAGTAAAATTTAAATCCCAGATGCCCTGTAAACTCTAAACCACAGTGCTGCTAATTGCTGTGATTCTGCAAACTAGATGAACCCATTCTGCTAAGACTCATTTTGAATATCCAGCCCCACAGTAAGGAACATCTTTTTCCACTGCGCACTGTGTCAGACCATGATCACCTCTTAGAGCCTCTGTGCTGGCTTCCCACCACCATGTGCATGCCCCATGGACCCAGAGTCTGGCAGTAGGATACATGCCTCCCAGATAGAACAACTACACTATGTGGAGGAACACTGGCTTTTTTTTTTTTTCCTTCTAGTTACTGAATCTGCAAAATCAGGATTGTAAAAAGAGATATTGGATTTATGATACTGGTACTATCATCAAACCCACCACAAACCCACACACCGTCGGTGTATTGGTTACCTACCAAAATAATCCTGGTGTGGAGTGCATGAAGTGTGAGGAGTTGGGGAGAGGTGGACAAGTATAATCTGGCAACACAGAGGCCAAGGGGATGTCTAGTTGCGTCTTATAGCCACCTGGAGGACAGGTATCAAGAGGAGAGAGCCAAATTCCAGTCAGCAGGTCCAGATGCTGTAATGTAGGCAACAGCCATGGTCACAGATGATTCAAGTCTTTTTCCCAGCATGGTGGTGTGGTCCCAGCCATTGGAGAGCTGGGAGATCTCCATCCTTGGAGGATTTCCGGACTCAGATGGACAGAACCATGGCTAGCATTGGGTGGCGGTCCTGCTCCAAGCAGCTACCTTCCAACCACTATTTCTGTGAGTCTTTAGTCCTGTTAATAGTAACAAGATAACTTCTGTGTCATCTCCTCCAAGGGTCTTTTCTCTCACATCTTCCACCTGATGAGCAGAACTCATTTTAATTCACAATTGTTTTCTTTGATGGCCAGGTAGGTGTGAACCTGTTCTTTAGGTTGGCTCCGCTCAGTCGCTCCTTCCGCACACCACAATGTACCTTTCCATTGGTTGTGTCTGTACAGTTGCTTTAGGGAAGGTCCTCACCTGTGAAGAAGCTGGAGGCAGCTGAAAGCCCATTTAACACCAGAGCAAATGGCACAAGCTGCACCCTTGGGACAGTTACTTCTCAGATGAGCTGTCTTGAAGGTCACTGGTTGTCTTTTCATTTCCAAAGGGTCTGCATAGCCCAAGCTGGGTTTGTTTCTTGCACGTACTGTAGCTGGCCTGATAGAAGTTACTTCTTTTCTCTGCAAAAATTGCTTTATTCTTTCAACAAACTGCTATGGCTCTGAAGGCTTTACTATAAGCCCACAACTCATAGGCACACAAAAATATGGCATTCGGATAACTGAATTTAACCAGAGAATAGGAGTTTTGGGGTTTTTTTTTCCCTTTCAGTGTAAAGGATTGTATAGCTGAAAGGGCTATATGATTGAACCTGACAATTTCCTGTTGAATTGGAACATGTCACTTCAAAAGATCTCCAGTCCACGATCTCAAGTGATGGAGACCACTCCCATTCTCAGGAGAGTCATTACAGTATCTAGTTACCCAAACAAATACCTAAAAATAAAAGTAAAAATAAAAATCTCACAATCTCCTCCATGAGCTGAACAAACTCATTTTACTACAGGCTTCCCCTAGCTGTGAGCCTCTACAGATCTCTAATGTTAAATATGGAAGGTAAAATTATTTTTTCATTAGACAAGCTACTACTGGTGTTTTGAGCTGCAGGTAGCCATCTGGCTGGGCCTTTTCCTGGCTTCACCCTTCATCTCCACTGTGATCTCTGATATGGATAAGCAAAGAGGCGAATTTGAAGGAGCTTTTTAGGGCATGTGACTTCTGGGGATAATCCCTGAGATCCTTTAGCGCAGCCTGGAGCAGGAGGAAGCAGTGCTATTTTCATCACGGCAATGCTGGGTGGCGTTAGCAGAGAGGTTGCCACTTAATAAGAGCTAACTCCATTATTAATTATCACATAAATCTCTCTTAATTTAAAAGTTTTATTATTTCATCAATAATTCAGATAGTCTCAGTAGACTCAGATTCTCTTTCTCACTGTGGGAGTTCAGATTGCCTCTTGCCCTCATACCTTCATTTGCTCCCTCTCTTCTCCTGTCCTCCTCCCTGAAATTTGTTTCTCGTGGTGAGTTTGATTGCTCCCCACTGCAGATTAAGAGCTTGAAACAGTTATGAGGGATCACAAAATACTGCATTGTATCAGGAGCAAAATGGACAACAGTGAAAAATCTTGCATTTTCCAGAGTGGGAAGTGCCTCAGAGCTGAAACACTGCAGACAAGTGAAAGACAACTGAGAAAAGACCTCACTGTCTATGTGCCATCACTGGCTGTTAGCCCAAAAGATGGTAAGTGAGCTTTATTTCTGAAAATGGTTTGGAAATACTCGTATTTACGAACACAGGCAAAGAAGAAGAGCAGCACACAAACTGGAGTAGCAGTAAACAAAACAAAACAAACAAAAGCAAGACAAAAAAGGGGCTGTAAAATGGGGTTGGGATGGAGCAAGTGGGGTTGAGAGAGAATGGCAGATATCTAGGAGACCCATAAAAAGTGTCTGCTGAAAGAGTTTTCATTTGCCAGTAAGAGAAAGACTTGTATGGCCATATGAAGCTTTTAAGTGGCTGGATGTGATTGAAAGGGCAAATACTGGAAATAAAGCAGTCTGGGTCAAAGACAACTTGCAGAGCTCTATGTAAGAGCACCCATGAGTTCAGAGCTCCCCTCTGAAACTTTGCTGGTTGTAGGAACCCTAAGACAATACCCATTACTTGGAACAGGCTAAAACAGAGGATAGGATGAAGAAAGAGTTTTTAAGGAGCAACTGTGAACATGTAGACTAGAAAACAAGGTGACAACACTACTGCTTGCATAGGGGAACTCTTCAGCAATGCCACAAAACGTGGACTGATCTTCAGACAAAAGTCACATGGACCATTTATTACTGGTGAGAAGGAAGGATATATTTTGGGACAGCAGGTGGAAGCTAACCTAGGTTAGGGTCATGTTAAACACCTGGTCTTACCAAGTCTGACCTGTGTGAGACCAAAGCAATCCAGAAGGAGCTTTGCGAGAGAGAAGCTTCCAGCAGGGTCTAAGTCAGAGCTGAGGAAGATCTCCATTCACCCACAAGATCAGGGCTCTGAGAAATTTCTCCTTGCTGCTGGGCAGAAATACTCCGGAAAAATCCTGGAAAGGTGTATTTCTGTTCTTTGACAGGCCTGCTGGGCTGAGATTAAAATTATAATGTCAGTTAGTGTAGTTGGGACATGTCCCAGGAGGCCACTGATTAGCAAGTCATCACTAGCCTGGTAGACATGGAAGGGTGGCTAGGATGTCGCTAGTATCTCTGGGGACATCTGGGCTCAGCTAGCACCCTGTACTGGCCCCTTAAACCCTTAAACAGAAGATATTGAGATACTAAAGAAAAAACCCTCATGGGATGCCATGTGGTTTTACCTTAACTGCCCATTTGAGCTTCACAGCTGCTACCCAAGTCTGTGGGACAATATGGACCTTCAGGTGGTCAAATGTTATCCCTGCTCTAAAGATCTGTTGTCTAAATTTTAATCTGACAAAGTAAGTTGGAGAGTCATTTATCAGAAGGGATTTTCCAGGGGTAATTTGTTTCGCAGTGGCAGGAAGATGCCATTGCATGCCCAGCATGTTCCTTGAGAAAGAAACATTTGCTATAAATCAAAACACTTCTTTCTTTTGCTATAGGCAGGAGAGGCTGTTTCAGGAGCAAATAGCAGCTTTTTCTTCCTTTTGCACTTGTGCTCTTGTGCTGACAGCCATGCTTAAGCTCATTAGCCAGCCGCTCTGAATTTGAGGGCAGAGAAAGGAGCCACACTTTAGTCTTAAGTCCAGCACAGGAAAATCCACGTGTTTCTAGGGATCGTCAACAAATGGAAGAAAAAAAATCCAGGTCACAGATTCCAGAGAAGGGACTGTGTGGGAATCTACCTTCCTCTCATACAAAACTACTTGTCAGCCTTTCAGGAAGGAAAAGATCTGCTAGAATATAGTCCTCTTTGAAAGTGTTTTTGATATGTAACTCTCTCCCTTTGCTGATAATTGATAGCAGGTGAAATCTAGCGTTATTTCTGTAGCTGGAGCAGGTGAGACTGCAAGAAGTCGTACTCTACACTGGAGCAAGAACTCCTCCATTTTAAAGAACTTGCAAATGATTTAGGGAGATGAATAAAGCAGTTTCCCTGCTTTATGTACTACTTGTGGATATACATCTACCAGCGTCTCTCCATCAAGACGAGCAAGCAATGACCAGTAGGAATAAGAGAGGTCACTTGAGGGCCCATGCTGGCAAGCATCTCTTGCAGTCCATGCAGCCTGTCAGGCTCATGTTTCACCAAAGGATATTTCACCACTAAGACATATCCTGAAGGATATGTCCACACATGGCTATGTCCAAACATATCCATGAAGGAAATATCCTTCATGGTGACCATGAAGACTTCCAAGGAGATGTTTAGCAGGTTGCCCAGAGTGGCTTTGGAGTCTCTAACCTTGGAAATTCTCCAAAGACATCTAGACAGAGCCTTGCGTAATGAACCTCAGGTGTTGCCCCTGGGCATGGGGCTTCTAACCAGTGACCCCTAGAGGTCTTTTTCGACCTCAGCTGTTCTGTGATTCTGTAATTTTTGCAGCCTCTCTCAGCTTTACCACACAATGCAGGGCATGCACACAGAAACCTTATCAGAAGCTAAGCTGCTGGCACCATCGCGTTGAAATCCACCCAAGGGAAGATGAGCACTGTGGAAGCTACACTCAGCGTTTCTGGCTGTGGGCAGAACACATTTTTCTGGGGACTTCTTGCAGTGAAGAAGCAGTTTGGAGGCTGGCAAACGGGTTATGCCTTTACATTCAACCTTATGTTCGTCCTGGTGACTATGTAACACCGGAATGAAAAGATGAGCAGAATATGCATTTTTTCACACACAAGTAAGTTAGCAAGGTTCTGTAAGAACAAGATGTCTTTTGAGATTTTTTTTTTTTGAGGAGAAAAGAGCATTAAAGGGAAATATGCTAATCAGCAGGACACATCATACAAGCATGCATCTCAGATGAACAGAGATGCATTGACAGATTCAATGTCAATGCATAGAAGGGTCTGGAGATGCCTCTGAGGACTGCTAGGTCTGCCATCCACTTTGTTAACCCTGGAAAGTGACTCCTGGCTAACATTATTGGCAGTTCCCTGCTCACTTTATAGAAAATACACTTACAATTAAGTTGGAGGTATTTTTATGGTGAAAGAAATGGTCCAGGAGTTTTATGCATCCCAGAAGGACCAGCTGAAGAGGTGGTGAAGCCACCGAAATGCATGGCTCTTCCTTGGACAGTGCTGAGCCAAGGGTACCAAGAGTCACTTTGTACTGTTGAATTATTCAAGCCTCCTTCACAGCTGACTGCAAACAAGGGAGAGCAGGAGGTCCCACAGGAACTTGAGGAAGAAAGGCAGTATTCAAGGAGAAAGTTAAGCACAAACCAGATTATCATAGAACTCCAGGCCAAGAAAGGAGGACAAGCTCTTCTCACAGACAGATAAGTTGTGGCAAAGGAGAAGCAGTTCCCCCTTGTTGCTGAAAATATTTTCAAGTGAAAACTAAGGTAATGAACACCTTGCCCATAAACAAGTCAAGCCAAGATAACAAGGTGAGGGTGTCCCCAAGAGCTTTTCAGATCTTGTGTTCTAGTTCCCTGAGAACCCACGTTTCTGTGCAGACATGACAGCCGCCAGATCTGCAGGGACAATACTTGGATTGAGCTCGTAGAAGTGCAAAGAACTGACTTGAGAGGTATCTGATTTGGGCAGCTGCATTTACTACAGGGTGGATTGCAGCTTAGAGAGCTCTGCTTCAAAGGGTCCTGAGATATATGGTCTAGCAAGTCTGCTGTCTGCACTTGATAGCCTGGAAGATTGCCTTGATGGGGCTTTCTGTTGTGGCTGCTGTTATTTCTTCAAATGAGAGTTCCCTTCAAGGTTATGTAGCAGGTATTTAATGATAAATCATGTGTCAGATGCAAGAAAACCTGCAAGAAAAGCTCACAATAAATAAAACTGACCCTATCTATTCATCAGGATGTTTGCTCTGTCAGAGGAAGAAATCTGGGAATCCGCTTCTTTCTCTTCTTTTTTTTTTTCCCCTCCTAAATACTGGGGTTTTTTTTCTTCTGATGTTCTGCTTGTTTTTATGTTTCCTCTCCTCCAGTCCCCCCTCCCCTTTTCTTTTTGTTTTTTAGCTCTGCTGCACTCAGGAGTGACCAGGCTTAAGCACAGCTGGCTTTGGGCTTGTTTCTGGTCATTAGCGCCAGAGGAATTGGAGAAGGTAAAATACTGGTTAGATATTTCCACTGTGGCCTTCAGGAAAGCAGCAGCTCCGTGTTGCCTGTGGCAGAATGGCAATCTGACCATCCAGTTGTCAGCAGAGGCTCTCAGGGAGCTGAAAATTGCAGCAAAGTCTGAGCTGATCCATGGTGTGTGGGGCCCATTCAGCCTTGTGAAAGAAGGGTGAACAGCAAAACATATTCATACCATATTCCAGTTCTGATGAATCATAGCCATTTGCAGGCAACAGATACACTATCCAAAAGTTCTCAAATGGCATTAATTATAAGTTCACTTTTCCTTCAGCATCTCAGCTTTTTTAGACAAAGCATCAAAATCTCACCCCTTGACAGCACTCCTCTGAAGAGTATTAAATGTCCTTTTCATCACTCAGTGACAAGAAGTGTCAGAAATGACATTGTGCTGTTGCTCAGGAAGCCACAGAGCTGCCTTCTACACTTCATTTCATTTTTTTCCCCTGCCTAATTGAAGTTCAGAGTTC
Source organism: Nothura maculosa (assembly GCA_032353885.1). Lineage (NCBI taxonomy): Eukaryota > Metazoa > Chordata > Aves > Tinamiformes > Tinamidae > Nothura > Nothura maculosa. The sequence goes on along the minus strand of JAUBOD010000443.1, from coordinate 1,780,449 downwards.
CTACAAATTCTTATCTGGATTATCATTGGCCGAGAGCCAAAGCTCTCTTTGCTCAGCTTTCTGTAACATGCAAATTGCAGGCAATCCAACAGCATCCTGAATCATCTTGAATAAACGGAGGATCATAGAATCCTAGAATCCTTAAGGTTGGAAGGGACCTTTATGGATCATAAAGGTCTACTCCAAGCTTTACGAAGGACTAGACCATAGTCCTCCGTATCTAGTCCAACCCTCCTGCACACACAGGGTCACTTAAAGCATGTGACACTGGATTGTATGCAAGCGGATTTTGAAGATCTCCAGAGGATGCATTCCATGGACCAAGAAGCGGGAGCTGCTAGGTGGTCTCATATGAAAGGGCATCAACTGGCTTTCAAAATCATCTAGTCTGTTAACCAGTCTCCTTTTCAACCCAAGAAATGAGACTTATTCTAAGGAGCAGCCCAAGCAGATTTAGCAGGGGCTAACTCAGGGTTAGGGAGTTGCCCTGGCCAAGACAAAAGCTGGGCACCAACATTGTCCTCTCTCTCCTAACCTACAAAATTGCTGCACTGGATCAGACCTAGCTCCTCTACAGAAATCCTTTCTCTGGCACAGATTCTTTGTTTTTAAAGCTGAACAAGGATTTTGTTGAATTAACTGGCTTTCTCATAATAAAAGCCTTGAGTAACTCTAATTGTATGCTTGGCTTTGTTTACAACAATTATTTCTGCTTCTCTTTGCTTTGTAATTTATTTTCTAATGTTGTTATCCAGAACACGTGTACGCAATGCTTTTCTTTTTCCAACTGGGCTGATTGTTCCCCAAATGCCTGGAGTCATTGCTGGGCTAATTGTTCCGTTCAGACTGCTGTGTTCTGTGTCACTGCCCTTCTCGTGCCCACCAGCGCAAAACTGGAGAGGGGAGGACATACCTTTTCCCAAAGATCCCAGGGCCAAGCTGGGACACGAATCACAGCAGAGGGGTCACAGAAAATGGATTTGCCACCTTCCATGCATTTTTTTGGCAGAAGCTATAGCCTTTTCTTGCAGTTCAGATGAAAAGGTTTCTTAATCTCTTGATACTGGGACTTTCCCTGAGTCCAGGCTCCTGGATGCAACTTGCAGTTTCTGTTCCAGAACAGCTCTGAGGCACTGCTTTTAGCCTGTTATGGGCTAGAAATGCAAAATCAGCACCGGTTTCTTTACCAAGACATTCCTCTTTTCTGCCATACCTGTACTGATGAAGTAAACCCAGCCTTTGGGTGTTGTTTGAATGTATACTTAAAATATCATATAGTATGCATATAGAGACCTTTTTAAATGCAGGTACTTAGGAATATAAATACTTGTTGGAAGGGAGGGAAAAGGAGAACAAACAGACATTTTACTTTCATTTTTCAATCAGGTAAGAAAACAGTAAAGCTGTATTTCAAGTCTAGTACTCTGGAGAGCATCAGTTGGACTAGAGAAATTAAACCTGATATGTCTTTATTTGCCCTGACTCCAAGCCCCTAGGACCACTGCAAGCCTGAGCTCTGAATTAAATCTTTCCTACACAAGATACTTGAACTCCATAAATAATTATTAGAGCAGGAGGCAGAAAGAAGACATAAAAATGCTCCAAATCAAGTAAGCAGTGGGCAACCTTCAGTAGTCTAGGTCAAAACTAGCAGCTCAGTGTTCAGTATTTCTTGAATTTCTAGGTTTTCTCCTTCAGGTCTTCTTCTTTTCATCTTCTAGGTCTTCCCTGATCTGGCCCATGCTTTTCCCTGGACATTCATTTTCTTTCATTTGAACATCAAAGTCACTCATCTTCCTGTTCTTGCCCTCGCTGAGACATCTTTAGCTGCTCTATGTGGGCTACCTCTTCTCCCAGAGACCTGGCTCCCCTTGGAGTGAATCAAGTTTCAAGGATTCTGATTCCCCAGCTCTTAGGAGAGAAATCTCTTTTAAACTCCAGGTGTCTTTGCAGACCCCCAAAACATGGTGACCATTTACAGGGCTTCATGGACAGCTTGACAGTTTCACAGTCAACTGGGAGCCTCTTTTCAGCCATCAACTCGCTTGGTTTGAGAGTTCCTCAGATCTGGAGATTTGATGGTCTTTTTTTTTTTTTTTTTTTTAATGCAAGACCCATAGGATGTCAAAGCTCATTCAGTCCTGCCAAAACAACATTGTTCTGCAGGCCCATCAGCTTGTTGAGTAGCAAAGCAGATCCACCTCTCCACCCCAGTAAGACAATCTTAGTTCTCCTCATCAAGAATGCCAGTATCTTGTGCTTGTTACCATTAAAAATTAACTGAAGTTAACAATTTGCAATGTCTTACCTCAACATGACTGGAAATACCTGAATCTTACATCTTACAATGCTCCTGCTATTTTCCCTGTCCCCAAGAGGACATGAAGAACAACTAATTGCTCTTCTACAGAGAAAGGACAGGTCTTTGTGAACATGGAGACTGTTGCCATTTTTCTCTCCAGGAGTGTGAGAAATGGGATGTAAATCACACCAGATGGCTGAGGACCAGTGAAACGGATTGGCAGTCCTTAGGGAGCAGAAGAATCCGTCAGGAAATCAGCTGATGCTCCTCTGAGGTGTTGAATCATCTTCTGAACGCTGTTCTGCTTATGGTATGTACCTCCTCTTTCTCTGCCAAAAGGGCAGCTTTTCCTCTGATGCAGGTCCTGCTTCCCTGCCACAAAACCTTGGAAATCACAGGCTGCCACTCAACTTTAAACAAGAGCTACGTGTCTCAGGTGGAGAATGCAGGGGCAACTACTGTGAGCTCCCTTTGCGTGTGATGTGCCATGCCATGCATACAATTTTAGGTAATGAGTAGCCATTTATCTCAGGATGTGAGAGGGAAAGACCCAGACTCAAAATGGCTTTGCAGGCTTGGATGCAGCCTGGAAGATGCATAGGATGCTTTATTACTTCTCTGTTCTCAATAGAGTGACATAGGGGTTGGACTATGTGATCTCTAGAGGTCCCTTCGACCTTAACCACTCTGTGAGTCTTTGAGTCTGATTTCTGCCTATGAACCAAAGGATTCGGTATGTGGGGGAAAAAAAAGGAAAAGGTAAAAAAGAAATAAAATTGTAACTGAACAAGATAATTTTGCTGTGAAGCTGCTTCCATGTAGACATCATCTCAAAGATTGACAGTCAGAGCCTGAACTTTCAAGGTGAAAAAAAAAGGTACAAATAATTGCTCATTTTCAGCAAAAAAAATAGTCAATAGAAGTGCTCTCGGGGTTCACAGCGCTCTATAAAAGCTGACAGATAGAAAGTACATGCACTATTAATCCGTCAAGTGGCCAGCATTGCAGCACAGAGAAAACATCAAGCGCAGAGGTCAGTATCTTCAGCAATCTGGAAGCAATGGCAACCATGAAAACCAGAAACTTCAGTTATCCGGCACCATGTGTGGGACTTCTGTGGACCATGGGACAAACACAGCAAAGGCCTGGAGGAGTCAAGCAAGTCAAGGGGATTGCAGCTTCCTCGAACACCAAGAGCCTTATGATATTTATTTTGTTTTACCTCTTTGCCTGGAAAACTCTAGTGAACAAGTTATCCAGTAGGATTTCCTGCTTTTACTTTTCTTGGCAAGGCTGACATTGTAATAGGAATTTCCATGTCAGAAGGAAACCTGAGGACTCTGAAGTGTGCAAGCAGTATCAGGGGAAGAGAACCACAATCAGATTTCTTTTGTGGTTGTTTTTAAATTCAGGCTTATTTTGACTATTCCCAGCTTGCCTGATCCTGGAGCAGATTCCCTAGCAGACGTACTCTAACCTAAAAAGACAAAACCATGGATGATTTTAAGGGAAAAAAGCCCTATTCAAACAACACAAGCTTACCTGCAGCCCCTGTGCCCAGACCTCCTGGTGATCATCCCATCCCAAAGCATTCTATCCCAGGGAGAAGCTGGGATGGACTCACTGGGCATCCCACCTGGTCAAGACCTGAGACTCTGCGGAGCTGCCCCAATGGCTCCCTGGCTTTGGGTCCCTTCTAGCTTCCTTTCAGAGCATGTTCACCTTAATAACAGTGGCTCTGAAATGCATGTTCTCGTTATGAATGAAAATCTGCCTTCCCAAAAACTAATCAAGCAGCACACTCTTGCCTGAAGCAGCATTTTAATGGAAGAAAAGCTTCACGAGCATGTTATTAAACGTCATCTCCTTCCCATCTCGTACTTTTGCCTTTAATAGGCTTTCCTGCCACACTGACAAGTATCATTTTTTATCATAAAGTGGGGACAGTTTGAATAGGTGTTGGCCTGTTTCATGTGCTATATAATGCGCTTTTTCTTTAAGAAGAGAAATTCCTTGCATTCCTTTTAACACAAAAGAATTTAACGTTTATTCCTTTTAACATCCCCTTATCAGAGAGCAGTGTGTTTTCCATGCTTACATCCCTCAGGTCCATGTCACGAACACCGGTCTGTGAAGCAAAGCGTGTGGTAATGCCATCCAAAAGCGTCTGTGACCTGGGGGACCCAAAGATCATCGTTTTCTCTTGCGAGTAGCAATGAGCTGATTTCTACTTACCTAAAACCTAAGCGGCCAGCTTAGCAGGGTGGCTGTATTTACAACCATTTTCTTGTCTGCAATGTGCTAACAAATATCCTCTCCCTCTTTGCTTGATAGAGCCACCTCACTTGTACCAACACCAGCATTGCTAGCTCCCCCAAAATTAATGTGCTTTTAAGTGCAGACCCTGTTGCTGTGCATGGTGGCGGATTACAGTGATGCTGCCCGTGACAGTGACTGTAAACGTGGTATGTGGCATCCAGCTGTGCCCCAGCTTTGCCAAGCCATGGCTTGGAAATGACAGCTTTGCTGGTGACACTCTCCTGTCTCGTGGTAGATAAAGCATCTTTGCATTAGGAAGCCTAAGATACAAATGTAGGGCTCAAAAATAAACTCTTAATACCGAGTCAGAAGCGTGTGTTAGACTTTTACATGTGGCTTGTATGTTAAAGGAAAATGGAGCATAGGTCTGAGCAAGTCAAAGCATCAGGAGAGTGAAAAGAAATGAACACGTCCTGAACCTCTGAATTGGCTACTCTGGGTTTTGTGATGAGAAAATGATGAAGCTGCAATTTCTGAGTGGGGAAAGGAAACATCCCTTTGTCTCCTCAAGTCCTTCATTTGCAAAGCCCGGTGGTTTGGTGGCGTCTGCAGATGGCCTAAAGCAAGATGTCTCATGAGAAGGGCTTTCTCAAGGTGACTCCCAGGGACACACCTGACATTAAAACAGTCCTAAGCGGTTCGGTGCTTAGAGCCGCTTTTTTAGCTACACTTGAAGCGAAAAGAAAGCTGCATTTGATCTGATTGTAGTGAAATCCATCATGCCTCTTGCAGCCTGTCTGCAGTTCATCACCACCGTTCTGGCTTTGCATGACACAGGAAACCTTCTTGAAGGACTGTCTGAAAGGAAGTATTTCAGCACTAGTGGAAACTATTTTCTCAGATAAGACCACTTGCTACATTTAACCCACGAATAGTTTCCATCTCCCTGAAACACCTTTTTCTTTAGTTTACTGGTCTGCTGCCCAAGTTTCCCTTCTAGGATGCCCCAAGCTGTTCCATAAGGAGAAGGAAGGAGAAACATGCTGAGATTCAAACCTGTTTTGCAAATCTGCTCTTTTCCCTCGGGGAGGAAAAAAAAAATCCCTCCTTCCTGCAACACTGGGAGAAAAGGGCATGATAACCTTAAAAAAAAAGCATAACCTCCTGCTTTAGAAGAAAAGTCAGTTTGCAAGATAGCAGCAAAGCAGGAAGGAAAATCTGCTGCCATTTGGTCCACAACAAGATATTTCCTGTCACCGCTAGCTACTACCCCAATGCAGATTTAAATACATACACACAAACAAAAAAAGAAAAGAAAAAAGAAAAAAAAATATATATAAAAATATAGATATATATATATAAGTTGAGCCCCACAGCAGAATTTTTTTTTATATCACCTCTGAGCCAGGCTGGAACCACTTGGAAGGAAAACTTCCCAGGATATAAGTTAGATCAATCAGTTATCACGATTGATCAGGATATCAATCATGGCATTTCTTGCTCTTATAGCATTTTGGAGCACAGCAGCTTGGACTGACAGTGGCATTTCCATCCCTTGGTAACTCCCTCACCCCACTGCCCGGATGGGATAACACTGCTCCTCAGGTTTTATGGCCAGTTTCTCCTCCGGAGCTGTAGGAGATGAGCGAGAGGACCATGGAGACCTGGCCCTGCTATTGCTATTTGCATGGGTAATATCTGTCATTGCCTGCTCACTCCTTAGCAAATCGCATCTTGCAAAACCTCCCGTATCTCGGCTGCAATGCATGCCACCCCACTGCAAGATGTGTCCCACCCCAGGTGCAAGACATGTTCCATGGCCATGCTGCCATTATAGCAATTGCAGGGCATGCCAGATGGGGAAAAAAAGACAAAAAAAAACCCCAAAAAACCCGCATTTTTTTCCCCAAGTCCTTCCTCACACCACTCATTATTTGTGGGGGAAAAGAAAAAGAGGAGCTGACAAAAAGCAGGACTGATGGGGAGCAATACCCCAGGGGCACGGCTGCCCAGTGCCAGCGTGCCTGGCACAGCCTCTGGGCACTTCCAAGGGCATCTGCTTCCCTCATTTCCGAGAAACACCCCCTGCTCCTGCATCCTCAGCCTCCCTGCTCCGGAGGCAGGACACGCTGGGCTTGGGAGTTCTTTTCCTCACAAGGGAAATAAAAGCAGCCAGAAAGACCACAGACAACTGCTGCTCAGTGTGGAAAGGGTGAGAGAGAAGAAACATCCACAGGCAACACTCAGCGCTTCCTAAGGCCAAGGAAAGAGAAAAGCCTCAGGGAAAGATTTCCAAAAAGGTTATTTAAAAACATAAAGTTCTGCAAACTGAGCTAAAACAAAAAGACATGCCATATTGAATGTGTTCGTTTCAGTGCGGTTAATTCCCTGTCTTTTAAAGGAAACAGTTGTCCGAGAAAATAAGAGGTTCTGGGAGCAAAGGAATGAGGAGAGAGCGTTTGTGTAGATTCTCTGATGTCTACTGAGGGCTGGATCCTCTCTCCAGTCTTTCCGTCAGCAGGAATATTAATACGATTTCACCTTCCTACTTAACCATCTATTTTGTTATGCTTGTAAGGCCTCACTCTGTTTGTGTCTGCTGTTCTGGTGCCTAATTTGTCTGAGACGGGTCCAATTCCGGTGTTTCCAGAAGAAAGTCTTCAAGCTTTCCCCCTCAACAGTTATTCTGCCCCAAAAGTCAGAAACTCTTCAAAGGACCTAAGCAACATATACAACACCATGGCATTGACCGTCCCTGTCCATCCCTTGTCTTACCATCATTCTTTCAACTAGGACACTTGCAGCAGCACGTGCTTGACTGCAAATAATGAACGGCCATCCCACCGAGCAATCCTATTGTATGCTTATTTATATGTTTATATATTTTTTGAGATGGATTGCAGGTATGCACCGCTGAGAGCCACGTATTAATAGCGCAGGGTTAGACACTGCGCAGCAGAAGGAGGGCTGCTGCCAAAAACGGCGAGCAGAAAAGCCAAGACATCAATTAAACTGTCGGCTGCTATTAGGAGGAGCGCTCTGATTTAAAGCAACGCTGTCAGAGCACCTCCGCTGTTGTAACCTGGGCAAAACCAAGGGAACCCAGCTAAACAGCAGGATCCCCCTTCAGCCAGCTGCTCCTTTGGAGCGTTTGGAAATATCATTCACGGGAGTCCAAGGAGGACGCTCCAGCCAAGCAAGCAAACATAGAGTTCATCTCTGGAAGGAAAAATGACCTATTTTGCCAATTTCCTCCAAGTATGAAATCCTGTTTGATGCTGCTTTATTACTAGCAAGTGACCTTAAAAAATAAAAGCAGAAGTGACTTTTCCAAGTCATTTGTAGTCTCTATAAAGTGGTTGGGCTGAGATGAATGACCGGCAAAACGGGAGATTGATTTGGGCAATAAGTAAATGTAAGTGGACGGGAAAAAAAAAAAGGCAACAAAATGAAAAGAAAAATGGATTATCAGGGAGCCTGACAGGAACAAGACATTGCCAAGAAAACAAATGAAATGTAATAATGGAATCAAGTTTTGCCTGTGATGCTTCAGTCTACACCAAAACAAGGTTTATTGTGCTTGGCAGCAGGCTGCAGGAGGGGAAGTACATTAGTTTGACGGGAGCTGTTTCTTTCTTCTCTGATCTTACAAGGACCTGCCCTGAGCAGAGCATGACAAGGACGATGGTGCGTTTCCTAGAAGCACTGTGTCCTCTAGGAGAAGATGAACGCTTGTGGTCTTCATGCTTGCTCCTGAGTAGAGTAGAGTAGACCAGGTGACCTGCCCTGCAGGAGGGACGTTGATGGCTTGGCCAAGAGGACCTGTCACTCACACAAACCTCAATGCTGTGTCCTCAGAGAGCTCCAAAATACTCTCTGACCAAAAGGCCCCAAGAACCTCCCCTTCCACCAAAATGACCATTGCATTGTTGCCACCATGAGAAGAGCTTGTCATGTCAAAGCAGATCCATATGTTGCTCTGGCAGAAATAGAACCATCATATAGCAGCTTGTCAATTGATCTTGTCATGTGGAAGAGTCAAGTCCATTGGGAAACACCATTACCTGCAAAAGCATCCTCATGCTTTTGCACCCAGGGAAGGGCTAATCTCACTTACCAGGAATCATGCAGCCGAGTTTCCCAAATGGGGGTTGCAACAGAGACAATCGAGAACAACCACAGCTCACCCGCTTGAGATAAGGGATATATTTTAAGTGCTGTGCTGAAAATACATGACCTTGCTGATGCGAGTAAGCAAGAAGTTGACCCTAAACCCCTCAAAGTCAGTGGAATGATCCCAGGCATCAGTGGATCAAAATAAAGGAGACTGTGATGTTCGGCTCTAGCTTTTCTCTCCAAAACATGCAGAGAGGCTGTGACGGTGGAGGACATCGGCTCCCAGAGGCTTTTAATCCTCAGGTTTATTGTACACATGCTTGCACCTCCCCGTTAGGAGTGCTCTATTGCCTCCTCTCCAATGCTGAAAGCTGCCTGTCTCTAATTTTGTTGCAAATATAAATCTTTTCCTGCCACCTTTGCAAAGTTCAGGCTTGGAGCACTTGCAGTGAGCAGCGAGACAGTTGCCTTGTGTAGGTTCGGTTATCAGAATATGCTGAAAATTCCTCCCAGAGTTTCCGTGTTTTGCTACAGTTTATGGGAGGCTTTTAATCCTCTCAGCTCTTTAGACCATGCAATGGAAAGCTGTCCTACTTAGAAGCAAAACCATGAGTCTGGGATGCTAGCAATGGTTAACAGCTCTAGACACTTCTGCTAAAAAGACTTCTTTTTTTTGCTATTTGAAATAATTAATTAGTTGAAATAATTCATCAGTTGCTTGCTAGCAATGATAGAGGTGCACCAGGTAATCTTTTTATTTAAAAGCAGGGAAACCTGCTTATCATTCCTCATAGTATCTGTCTCCAGAGCATACAGAAAGCTCTCACCACAGGCTTTTACTTTTAGCAAAATAATATGGATTTCAGCCAACACATTTCTATTAGGCATTAATGGTATTTCAGAGACTGACACACTTTAGTTCCTCACCATTTAAGATCTACTATGGATTTCTTCTTTGCCTTCATCCCAAAGTCTCTCCATGGGATAATCACCAATATTTGTACACTTGGTTTACAAAATAAAGCCCTAGAGGTGCATATTTTGAGCAGAATTCGGGGAGGGAGGAGGCTGTGCTTTTGTCTTTTTAATGCAATGGGACAAATGGTTTTGTGTATGCTGGACACCACAAGAAAGCGCAGAGAAGCCAAAGACACTTCATGAGCTTCAAGAAAACTTGGAATTAAACCAGACAAAGAACAGCAGGCAGTTTCCCTTCAGGAAAGGGGAGGGCTTCCCAAGCTATCTGGAAAAATAAAATCTAATCAACCTTTTTCTCCATCATGGCTTGACTCCTCACCTCGACTTTTGAGCTGGATTTTTAAATACAGACAGAAGGAAAACTTGCTAACCCAGAGAATCACTTTGCACCAGTGAGATGTTCAGTACGTTTCTGTTTGTTGGACTACATGGTCTCTGCACAATGGGTCTTCTGAACCCTACAAAACAGGGAAGCAGAAACAAAACTGTTTTTTCTTTGCTGTTGGTTTCTTCCTTGCTTACATCACCTGCCATGCCTTAACTCAGGAATGAAGGGTTCCTGGCACTCTGCATCAGGTTTTGTGCCTTCCCCACTGGCAGGAAGCTCTCTGCAGATCCCAGGCTTAACTATAAGCAAGCTCCATGCACAATCTGCAAAATTAAAATAAAACTTGAGCAAGGCTCAGTGCTGGATGCAAACCGTGTAGGCATCTGAGCATCCACTGGCGTGCACTCCTATCAGAAGGGGGTTGACTGCGGAGTGCCATTCTGTCTGATTCAGTTTGTCTTCTCATTTATTACTGTATTCTGAGCAGGACTTGTGCAGAGAATTATTCGGAGAGTGGCTGCAAGCATTGACATTTTGCTGCAGAAAACAAATGTCACTGCCATTTCAGGAGCCTCCGTCTGCCCAAAGCCAGTGAAAGCCTTGCCACGGAGACAGCAAGAGGAATATCCTGTGATGCCTCGCAGCATAGAGGGGCCAAATCCCGGCCAAAGCCAGGTAGCTTGGAGTAACAGATAGCTCCAGGTGATATCAAGGCAGAACGAGGTGAGATGAGTGTGTCGTGTTGCTCACGGGATGCTGTAATTCAAATATCACTGCAAGTGTGACACACCACATCACAGCAGTTTAGACTCGGTGTGTTGCGAGTCTTCATCTGGACTTTGATAACAAAAATCGTGTTATTTAATCCTGTAAAGAGTATAATGCTTTTTCCAGTGCTGCTACAAGAAGATATCTTTTGTAACAGACACCCTACGTAGATGCATGCAGGTCAGACACAGATGAAACCCGCTTTAGCTCAGCTGCTCTATTTCAGAGAGTTTTAACAACCTAAAGCTGGAGTGAATTGGAGCTCTTGAGGAGTCTGCATTCAACACATTTTCTGTGGCAGGAGCAATAAGCAAAAATATACAGTTGGATTCGGATTCTTGAACCAAGGCTTAGGGAATTTAAGCCTCGTTGTGTTGAACCTTCTGTAGAGATGGAAGAGAGATTAAGACACCGATTGCATGTGTAATATGCACTGATCTCCTTAAACCTGTAGGAAACAGACATAATTAACTCCGTTGCTCATGGACACCTTTTTTCTCAGGCTATGGCAATCCTCCCATCAGGACCTGCCCCTGCTAACATGAGGCATCCAAGCTTAGAGAAGGAAAAATATGCCCAGGGGGAAGATATGTATTGCAGTTTAGAGAGCAGTTGTTGCTGGATAGGGAATTTTGGGAAAGTATTGACCTTATGTGTCATTGCACCACACTAGAGCAGCCAGAAGTGCCCAGTTCTGTAGGACGCTGAGGGACAGCAGCTCTTCTGGTGAAGATCTCTTATGATTTCACCTGGGATGACAACCCAGTCCAGACATTGTCAGAGCAAGCACCTACCAGGTGCACTCTCAGCAAGGACCTAGCCTAAACAATAGCAAGCAACTCATGTTGGTCTCGGGTTTGGTTTTCCCTGGAAAGCCTTCACACACAGTTCAGATGAGAGGAAAGGATTTGTCCCTGCACATGTTATCTGATCTATTTCTTCTTGTAGATAGAGTAGAAGTATGATAGCATCAGTTATTCAAAACCTCTATCTCACTTTCTTAACTCTTTCTACTATACGTAGCCAGCAGTTAATTTAGTAACGGGTAAAAAATGTAGAAGATAAAATTTGCTTCTTTTGTCTTGCGCCAGAATATTCATTTATTTTGTGCAGCTTGAGTAAGACCAGTTTGATTGCTCTTAGGAAGTAAAACACACTGACCATCCTTACAAAGCAGCTTTAGAGTTCTGTCCATTTAATAAACCACAATGACTCACAGCCCATCTCAAGGAACAAACTACACTGAAACTGAAGCAATTTTGGGCCAAGAGCTCACCAATTTGGAAGGTCTTGAAAATAACCAGCTGGAAGGAATAGTAGAGAGGAGAGGAAGCTTATTCTAGATCATCCACCAAAGAGAGCAGTCCTGTTGTGTTCAAACACACTCTCGGCCTCCATCATTTCTTTTCAATGGCTAAAAACACAGCATTTGCAAATTGCTCCTTAGAGGAGGAAACAGTGGGATGTGATTGCCATTATCAAATAGGGCAAAAGGAAGATATCTTCAAGACATATCTATATATATGTACATATATATATACATACACACTTAAGAAAAACTTCTCCTTGCATTGACAACCAGATCTGGAGCTGCTCTGACTTCAGTTTGCACCAATCTTGGTTTTGCTCAACCAAGACTACTAGACCAATGGTAGCATTTCTACTTATAGACCTAAGATATCTTATACTGAAGAAAAACACACTCAGCTGCTCAGAAGAGTCATTCAAAACCCATAATTTAATTTGTGAAAGCTAAATCGGGGCCACTTGAGGTGACTGCTGAGGCTAGGCTGTGTCTGGCCCTTGCTCTCCACTGAGGATGGTCAAGGACCAGACTCCCTGAAGTGATGTTTCATTTCATTTCCTGCATGCCCTTGCCTTGCACAAGGTGACCTAAAGGCCTGCTTAAGATCTCCAGACACAACTGCAATGTAAATAATGAATTAGCATAACAGCAACACCTGACAGCCCCAGCGGCTAATAGGGCAAACATGAATTTTTCATAAGATCAGCACAATCCTGCCAGTCTGCAACACCCTCTTCTGTTTCTTGTTGAAGAGGTACCAGCATCTCCCGCTCATTTCTAATCATCATCACATCCTGAAGGAGGTTTTTATTACCTCCAGTCATGAGTCATAAGAGTGGGGAACAATGTTGTTGCTTCTGCCTCCAGTACAAACAGTAATGACTTAAAAGCCTCCAGTCTATGTCTTCCAAACTGTCTGATTCTCAATCAACCGGAGTATTATCAGAGCATATTTGCTCTGAAGAGTAACAGGTATTTTCATCCTAAGATAAATTTAATTCAGCATCAGTCTCCCAGAGAGACAGGAGACACCACTGGATCTCTTTCAACCTTTCAAACATGCCAAAGTCTTCCTGAATAGAGTAATTTGAAGCCGATCAGCAGCTAGACCCAACCTGACCTGGCATTTGCACAAGGATTCCTGACAGCTTCACCAGCTCCGTTTCACTGCTGGACTGGAAGCAGTGCCTAGGCAAGCATGGGGATGTCTTTTTTAAATCAGGTGCTTCTGGACATGCCACCCACCATGTCAGGCCATGCTTGGAGTAAAAAGTTCCACCTGCATGAGTCAGTGGTTGCCCCCGTGAGCGCCTTCCCCAGCTTTGCTCACCCTATGCGTGCACGAGCCTACTGCCCTGTTTTCTTTTGCAGCCACATGAACAGTTTCTTCTATGGTTGTAAGCATCACGTTAGAGATTGAGGGAGACACATGGAGCATTGAGCAGTTGAGGAAAAATTTCCAGGATTTTTCTTGAGCACAAGAGGTTTTGTCAGGTCCATTTTGGGAGTGAAAATGAAATTGTTAGAAAATGAATGGTCAGCATTTGGGGATGAGACATTTGAGCTAGGTAAGCAAGTTATCCATAACTGCCCATCTCTCTCCATCATTTCCAGTGGTCTGTTTTTATTTTGTATCCTTTAATTTATTTAAAATAAAATAAATATATATATGTATCTAAATACATATATATTCACACATCCCTAGAAGGAATAACAATAATGAATTCTTAATTGCACTTAATCAAGCGGGGCTAAAGTGAAAGCATTTATCCAAATCTCTCTTCTTGCAAGGCTTATTGGAGATGTCGTTTTGGATGAGCAGATGCCTAACTAGTACAGCTGCATAGCAGCCACTATATAGTTATATAAAGCATCACAGCTTCTTTTGCAAATGAAGGGACAAAATAGCCAGGAATGTTGCATTTGGGACCTGATTTTGGCCCGAAAGACAATATTTATGTCTTGCAAAGTGTACCCCGGAGTGCAAGGGAAAGCAAAGGGTCTCTTGTTGTGACAAGCATCTCCTTGCACATCTGCAATGCACTATCATTGTGGATGTTAGAGGAACGCACGTGTATCTCTGTGTGGCTTCGGCACAGTCGCTATCGTCATGTAAAGCTGTCATGTTCCTAACTGCAAATCCCTCTCCAGCAGGCAAGATCTAACTGATGTACTGCTGCTATTCAAATAGAGCAGTTTTCTTCTACCTCCACTTTTTCCACGCTAAAACAAACTCTGAATTGACAGATAAAAATAAAATATTAAAAAATAAGTAAGTATGACTAATGTTTTGAAGGGTTTTTTTTAAAAAAAAGTCTTTGGAAATCATGAGAAAGTTGCCCTGGCAACATTATTTTCCATTCTCCTTTTGCTCTGTTTTCTCATGTGCCTATTTCTCTAGCTTACGTTTCTGCCAGTGCATGATACAAAGATCGTAGCTCTGGGAAAGGAAGGAAAAAATCAACATTCAGTCAACCAGATTTCCCCCTACGCACACTATCAGCATGGAATAGTCCCATACATAATGCCAATCAATTTAAAAAAAATAGTTTAGAAAATTGTAACATATCCAAAGACTTATAATTCAGAAAAAAAGAATGTTTTGAATGGCCTTGATAGGATTAATGACCCAGCTCATAGAGAGGGGACATGGGCTGGTCTTAGACTACTTAGAACTGAACGTATACCCAAAAGGAGCTCTTACCTCCATGTAAGTGCCAGGTTTCATTAAGTGATGTAGCAGCTAGGGCAACTGGGGTATAATTTAATTTGACAGCTCAGAGATCTCTTCCCTTTGGTCAGAGACAATTGAATTTGGCAAATGGATTCAAGCGCTGTGAGGGTGCAGGTAGACAGGAGAACAGAGAAAGGGGGAAAATAATATGCCCATTTGCTCAGCAGCACCACCAGAAATTGGGTGAAAACCTTAAAATGGCATTTCATAAGGCCGAAAAAAAAACTCCAAACCTCTCGGACTTTCTGCATATGTTACGGAAAGTTATCCATTGGCTACAAATACAAAAATATTTTTCAATGCGACTAGAACGCCTCTCAAATTAGAAACCAGCCTTTGCACAGTGCCGCCTTCTCCATTACACCTCCAGGAGTAGGCACCCAATTAAAGAAGATGCATATTGATGACCACAGCACATAACATTGCAATTACATGGGTGTTTTCATTTCATTGTCTTTTAAGCAGCTCTGAGATGAGATTCAGGATCCTCGTTGCACTGAAAGGCTGTGAGTGGCTGATCTGCAGGAGGATGGATCTCCGCATCAGAACTGCCGATGACTTCAGCCAAGATGCCTGGACTTCCAGCACAGAGACTATTTGCACCAGGTTTTGCAGCTTTGTGGGATGTACTGTGCTAATATGTGATCTGGAAACTTAAGTGTCTTCCAGATTTACATCTTTCCAACCCAGGAGATGATTGCCTTCAACGACTTGACCTCTTTATTCTTCTTCTCCTGAAGTAGCCCACTTGTAAGAGTTCAAAAATATTTTTTGTTCTCTGCAATTACCTACCAGAAGGTAACTGACAGTGTGTTGGCATGGTTTTGCCAAAATTAAAGCCTCTAGGCTTTCTGAGAAAGCATTTAGAACCTTAGTTATTGCTTAGAGATAAGACAGACTGCCAAATATTCCAGCACTTATATATATAAAATCCTATTTTGTACAAAGTTTGAGGTGTTGAGTTCTCTAGCCTTCAAATTTTCCAATACCTTCATGTGAGCTTGCCTTGGGGAAATAAAAAGAAATAGAAAGCTAATTCAAAACAGTCTCAGTGAGTGCAGATATGTTCATTTCCCTGCTTCCTTTAATGCTGCCAGATGCGGCAAAGTTCTCAGTAAGAGAGGAGTCATCACAGTGTGCAGATCCAGATACATGATGGAAGATATCAGAAACAGATTGCTGTGTCCCTGTCAAGAAGCAGAACTTGCTCTTTTCTCACAACGGATTTGATCACTGCTGCAGAAAGTCTCAGCTGTGAGAGTGGGGAGAAACCACTGGAGGTTTCTAGTGAGACTACCTGAAGCAGGACTATCACCAGTGGACTCCATTAGAATTCTTCTAAGTCTTCACAACAGCCACCATAGTCAGGAAGCCAAATCTTTGCAGGTGACCAGCTACTGGATTCCTCTGCCCCTCATCTTGCCTTGCTGATAAATCATTGAGCCTCAGTTTGGTTAGATTGTACCATAGCTTCCAAATTCAACCATGACATTTTTGAAACCTCAAAGAATGGTAATTTGTATGGCTGATGTCACTCCAGGATATATCCAATTGACATTTTGAATCTCCGATTTTGCTGCTTGAGCATGGCAGCCAGCCCGAGTTGCCCATGCACTTGGTACCCTTTCCCCAACCTCCACCTAAGAGGTATTCTTCATGGTGAGGCTTCTCACACACTCCAAAGCACCCGCATGGTCTACCTTGCACTCTTTCAACTCAACGCCTTTCTTTGTACTTAAGAGACAAGTACTGCTTCTCCTGCCAGGGCAGAGCAGCCCTAGCACAAGCAAGTGGTATGTAGGGCTAAGAGAACTTGTCACTGGCCCCTCGAACAGTCTGTGACTGTAAAAAAGGCTGTTCCTTTGCCTGATACCAACAGCACTGGTTAGTCTCAGCCCAGCTACCCATTAAAAAGCAAAAAAAAACAAGTACATTAGAGCAAAAGATCCCAATGGAGAGCACAACAGCTGCTACAGATGAACATCCAGAACCACTTTCAGCCAAACTAAGAGGAGCAGCTCAGCTCTTAGTACTTGCAGAAATTTCCAGCTCTGTGAGAATAGGACAAGAAGAGGGAAAAAAGTTCAAATTAGCAAAAAGACATTATATTTTGCAATGCTTGAAAAAGGCTGTGATTAAAAGATATTAATAAATTTTAAGTGTAAAGACTTGGAGCTGTTTTGGAGCAAGAAGGAGACCAAAGGACAACACCATCTTCAAAGGGTAGTGTAAACATTAGGTCTGCTGTGCTAGAGGAGGCAATGCTCTTACCCATAGCAGTGTCCAAGGAGCACATGATGTGGACTGGCACTGCAAACTGGGCTTGCGGTCTGGTGAAGGAGGCCACAGGAACTTCTGACAGCAGCCTACAACCGCCTGTAGGACAGTCACAGCAGCAACGTGCTCTTGAAAGATGACATGGCAGGGAGCAGCAGATATTGCAGCCTGTCAGCTTCAGATGGGACAGCAACAAAAGCTTCTTCTGAGGATCTAGGTCATCATAGAGGTTGGACGGAGAGCAGCCCCATGATGAGCTGAGTCACGACCAAATCTCAGCCATCCTGATGTGGCGTTGTCAATAGTAGGCTGGATCACAGATCTCCAGCAGCTGCTTCCCACCAACACTGCTATGAATCTGTAAAGCGTGATGAAAATGCCTCTTTCCTCGGCACCCCTCCCACCTGCCAGCAGCCAGCAATTGCAGCACATCCTGAGTCACAGGTTGCATCTCTGGGTATTAGCTGTGTTTTGAGCAGATCACATCATCAGATACTCATGGAGAACTGAAAAAAAGCACCGCCTTATTGAGAATAACACTAAAAATAGTTCATAGAGCTGCTGTAAATTTGGAATAAGTTTTGAAAGTTCTTTTAAAACAATAATATTTTGCACTTCTCAGGGGGCTTTCTGAAAAAAAAGTCAATGCTTTGTTTAACTGGAAATAGGGAACCTACAAAGCTCACCCTTAAATATTTTTAAAAGCTTTGTAAATGGGTTATTGAGCACAGCAGGAATCATGCTTTAGGTAAGTGCAGGATGATACGAGCCTCAGGGAACTTTTGAAGATAGTTCATTCAGTAATTCATTCACTTCTCCCCCTAACACTGTGTCGAAGAAAAGCTAAACACTGTCTTGGATTTAATAAGTGAATGAACGGTTCAAATGCAGTTTCCTCTCAGGAGGAATTCGATTTACCATTTTCCTCAAAGTAACCCGCTGCAACCAAGCAATAACAAGGAAGAGGCTTGGGAGACAAGTACCGAGCATGCACCAACCTAACATGAGTCCTCTCCTGCAATACGGACACAGTCTGAAGTGCAGACACTGTGGATGTAGATATGTTTTTTGATTTAAAGCAACTTCTGAAGCTTCTCACTGGACCAAATAATTAGGGAGAGGCAGCTCCCTATAGAGCAAGAAATTCTTCTGCAAGTTTTTCATCAAGGATTCACTCCAGCAATGATTCCAGGCAACTTTCAAGAGAACAACATTGGGCTACTGGAAGATGCCACTTTAAGATCCTTTAAGGACAGAAATAGTAATTCCATCCACCCATTCCATTCAAGTCTGCAAGGCCTGGTCAAGCCAAGCATCCCTAGGCCGTGTTCTTGCAGAGTGTATAAACCTTAAACTAAGAAAAGGAGTTAACGATTAAAAGAACCAATTTTGAATAGACAAAGTATTTTCAATATCAGACATCAATCCACAATAATCTCCATGAAGAACAAACAATACAAAAATAGCACAAGCCTCTTTTGAGCCCTCTGACATAGAATCACAGAATCACAGAATGTTCCAGGTTGGAAGGG
>JAUBOD010000443.1:1743497-1754173 GCA_032353885.1 Nothura maculosa | reverse complement strand
ATTCTGTGATTCTGTGTTTTCCTCTGGATGTCTTTTCTGATAATTACACGTATCTCATCTACCTTTTGGACCACAGTGAGCTGTGGGGACATGGCTTCATAGAGCTACCAAATGTCTCACCTATCATTTTTGGCAGTAGTTAAGTGATAACTTAGAGACAAACAGCATGCAAGTATATCGAGAGTTCCCACACTCAGACATTTTACAATTGAATACAGTGAATGTTATTTATGAGATCCTTCTATAGCTCCTCAGGCACTTTGGATTACCCAGGTCTGTATCAGCAGCAAGCTTGGCAACCTCCTAGATCATGTTCAAAGATACACAGGAGATTCCACAGGCAACTTCCCTCCAACGAGAAAATAAGCCCTTATTCCTCCTCTATTTTTAACACATTAATGTGTAAAGGACTTTCCCTCTAGCTCCTTCACAACTGCATTCTTATTCCCTATGCCCAATGATGCTGTTCCTGATTATGATTTCCATTAACCTGGTATGCCTATTGCTCTACAGAACCCAACCGTTGCAGAATATTTCTGAGTTAAATTTGAGGAATCTGATGGCTTTAAAGGTTTGCTCACTGGCTTCATCTAATGTAGCTTCGTTTAATTTTCTTACTTCTTTGTCAGATAGCAGGGATTCAGTTTTAACATCCTGTCAATCATGAAGACCTTCCAGAACATGACTCCAGTTGCTGGTGTCTTTATTCCAACTTCCTTCTCAGATAGGATATGAAAAAAAAACCTCATTAGTTTCATCAATAAAAGCTTCTGTCTCCCAGCATGTGCTCTTTTCTAACTGCATGGATAAGGGAAAATTAAAAAACCTCTCAGAAGGTCAGAGTTCTTCATTAAGTTATATGTGGGTAGGAAGGGGGGGAATTGTGCAGTTAAAGTTAACAAGGAAATGGCAAATGAAGTGGCTGCACTGGAGAACATATGTTCATCCTAAAGAGACACTCCAGCGGATGCCAGCAGCACACCGGCTGCTCCCATGCTTGTCACAGCACCAATTGACTTTGTTCCAGGCAGAGAGGAAGCTTTAGCAGGATCACACTGTGGCTTCTATCTGCAGAACCGAAATTACTAAGAAAGCGGCTGCTTCCAGATACACTGGAAGTACAGCCACAAAAGTGCTTGGATGTTAAATCCTTACACTTCTGGCAATATTAAGAACTTGGGCCACTGAGAATAACTATATGGGCCTGAAAAGATGAGTTTAATCCAAAAGACCTCACCAAACTTTAAGCTAAGTCTAGTGACTGGATAAAGACATAATTTCTTTGCAAAAAGACTATTTTTTAAAATGCAACCATTGTACACTGCTTTGCTAAAACCAGATCTAAAGATATCACACATCACATCTCGAACTGGCAAGAAAATGCTCAAAATAACCTGCTATGTGATCACCTCATGTAAGTTTCATGGAATGAGACAGGCTAATAAACATGATGGGCACCACTAGGATTTATTTGGTACCTACCCTTCTATACAACCAACCTACATGGCACTGAATCAACAAGTCCCTTTAAGAGACAAATGGTCTTAAAATACATTACAGCCAGCTACAGCTGTAGCTACTGCAGTTCACTGCACTCTACATATAGGCTGAAGACCTCAAAGCTGGAAATAGACAGACTTGGGAACTTGCTGTGCTTTGGATGTATCATCAATAGATCCCCAAGGCACCTATTGGACTAGCAGCTCCAGAGGGAGCTTCCCACTAGCACATCTGAACGGTGCACCCAGTGCCACCCCTGCTAAAACTTAAGGACTTTTATTCACATAGAATCGCAGAATCACAGATTCACAGGATGGTTGAGGTTGGAAGGGACCTCTAGAGATCATGTACTCCTGCTCAGGCAGGGACACCCAGAGCATAATGCACAGGGCCGCATCCATGCGGATTTAGAGTATGCCCAGAGAAGATTCCAGAATCTCCTTGGGCAGCCTCTTTCAGGGCTCTGTCACCCTCACAGCAAAGAAGTTCTTCCTCACGTAGAGAGGGAACTTCAATTCATTCCCATCATCCCTTTTCTTGTCAGTGGCCACCAAGAAGAGCTTGGACTCATCCTGTTTACATCCTCTTCTCAGGTATTTGTGCAGGTTGATAAAATCCCCTCTCACTCTTTTCTTCTCCAGGCTAAACTGGTCCAACTCGCTTAGTCTTTCCTCACAAGACGGATGCTTCAGTCCCTTAATCATCTTTGCTCCTCTCCGCTGGACCCTCTTTAGAAGTTCCACATACCTTTTGTCCTGGGCAGCCCAGAACCACACACAATATTCCAGGTGCAGCCCCACCAGTGCTGAACAGAGGGAGAGGATCACCTCCTTCAACCTGCTGGCAATACCGCCCCCAATACAGACCAGGATCCCATTGATCTTCTTGGCCACAAGGGCACACTGCTGACTCATGGTTAACTTGTCAACCAGGACTCCCAAATCCCTCTCCACAGAGCTGCTTTCCAGCAGGTCAACTCCAGATTTGTACTGGTGCCTGGGGTTATTCCTCCCCAGGTGGAGGACCCTTCATAACTATTATTCACTAATGAATAGAAATTATTATATATTAGTATCAAAGGAGTCAATGGACTGTTTTAAGGGAGCCTAGAAATACTCACTATCAGCATTAATAATATGTGGGGCATTAGCAGCATCACCTGATATCCTAGGCTTACTGTAGGTTTCAGTGATACAAACAGATCACTACTACTAATTTCCTCCTTTCTATCCAAAGGAAGAGCCTTTGTTCCAAGTCTTGGGAGAGCTTTCTTGATCCCAGCAAAGTTAAGCCACTTGCAGTATAAATCACTTCCATTTAAGAGTTCTTGCATGAAACAATACTTCCCCTGCAAAGGCATTTCTCCAGCACCCTCTCTGATGCTGTCCCTGTGCTCACCCTAGGGTCTTGAAGGAAGTTCCATGGGAAATGCCATGGGCAAGGCCAGCGTTTGCAAAGGTGTAACATGCTGTTTGCTCATGACCAAGTAAGTTCCTGAACATGACCTTTTCCTTGACCAACCTAAATGATGGTGTGGGCAGTTTCCATCATTTCCAGCTCCAGGCCCTTAGTTCTGCTTTTACACAATCCCAATGCAATGGTTGCCTATCCCTGACTTGAAGAGGCCCAGAGTCTATAGAAAAGCCCTGTAGAGAGAAAACATCTCCAGTGCAAGCTCTCAGACAGCCCTTGTTGTTATCGAGATGCAGCTTCTCCATTGAAAGTCCCTGCAGCACCAAAGACCTTCTCCTGCTGAACGTGAGCCAACAAGGAGCTGAAGATTGTGAGGATTGTCAAGCAGCTCTGAAACCCCGTGGAGTTTTGGAAAAGTAAGTGTTACCCTGGTGACTGCAAGAACTTGTTGTCCTTGACAATAGCATTTAAGGTAGGCAGTTGCATGCCTAAAGAGCAGACTGCTCTATTTAACGGCCAGAACAGACACAGGAGGTTTTTTAATTTCCATCTCTCTAGGTTGCTATTTCAATAAAACACTCAGCTAGGAAGACAGAGCAGCCTCTCACATTGCTACATGGACCTCAGCTCCTCCCTAGACTCCAGCCCTAAATTACCAAAAATTAGCAGAAGGACCAGTCAAAACACTAGCAAATCTCAAAGAAAAGCAGCTCAGGGATTTTTTTTTATATCTATCTGAGTCTTTTATATCATCCTGGAGTTCCCCCAACTCCTCAGCTCCTGGGCATGATGCAGAGGTGGGAAGTGGAGTGACCAGCAGCACCTGCACAAGCAGAGAGTCCTGGCCCTGGGGTGATACCAGTCTGCTTCCCCATGCAACATGAGCATCGTGTTTGCTAGGGTTTTTTTGATGTTTGCCAGCCTTGCAATGCTGGGTTATAGCTGTCTCCTTGGAGAGAAGGACTTCCACAATGTTTTGCATAAGTTACCTCATGGCCCTTGCTACAGTTCTTTAAAGCCCTTCGAATTCTCAAAAGCCAGTTACCTCCAAACAGAAGTTGGCCGTAAGCGTTTCTGAAAGATATAGGGAAATGAAAGCAAAGGGAATGGAGCAGAAATAATTTTATGACCCTGATTCCAGTGGTAGCTACCAAGCCCAGAGCAGGGTTCACCTGATGCAGGCTAAAAGCAATCTTCCTTACATCACTCACAGAGATTAATCAAAGACCTTGGAAAAGTTTGATTTATAGATCACATATTTCTAACGAGCATGTATTTTTATTATACATCAGAAAACATCCATACAGATGACACATTACTAAACTAGACCTGTCAGATATTTATTTTTGCAGTCACTAGAAATAATGTTATTAAACTCTCCAAAGGTGGCCTTCAAAAGCAAGAAAAATAAATTCCAAATTAGTTAAAATGAATGAATTCATAATAATCACTGCTAAAGTATAA
The DNA here is from genome assembly GCA_032353885.1 of Nothura maculosa. Classification (NCBI taxonomy): domain Eukaryota; kingdom Metazoa; phylum Chordata; class Aves; order Tinamiformes; family Tinamidae; genus Nothura; species Nothura maculosa. The sequence continues at coordinate 1,749,796 of JAUBOD010000443.1, read as the reverse complement.
AGGTGATCAATCTCTGTCTCCACAGCCCTTTACACCTGAATATTAAACGAGCAGAAGGCAAAATACAACATATGAGATAAGGATAGCTTATCCTGGGGTAAATCTGGAGCCTATCCGCTCTGGTGACAGAGCTTGCTTCCAGGCCTCTGCCCTAGGCCCCCTGGTGGATAAGGGATAATTATTAATTCTAGAAAATGTTCCATTTTAAATGCTGCAGTCCTGGAAATATGGAGAATTGAGGAATAGTTGAGATGGGAGGGGATCCTAGATCAACTTAGATGAGGTTGTTTAGGACCATTTCCAACTGGTATCTTAATATCTCAAAGGATGAAGATGGTACAGCCTTTCTGACCACTCTGCTTACTTGAATAAAACCAGAATATCTTCTTATTTCCCACTAGTTGCTGCATCATCCCCTCTTTTATGCCTTGGGAAAGAAGTGTGGGTGTCAGAGGGCAGTGCTGGCATGGTGAAGGACAGTGCTGTGCCTCTCACCATGAGGGTCACAGAATCACAGAATCACAGAATGGTTGAGGTTGGAAGGGACCTCTAGAGATCGTCTAGTCCAACCTTCCCGCTCAAGCAGGGACACCCAGAGCACTGGGCACCCGGTCACATCCAGGCAGGTTTTGAAGACCTCCAGAGAAGGAGAATCCACAACCTCCCTGGGCAGCCTGTTTCACTGCTCTGTCATCCTCACAGTGAAGAAGTTCCTCCCTACATGGAGATGGAACTTCCTGTGCTTTAATACCCATTATCCCTTGTCCTGTCACTGGCCACCAAGGGGCCAGTCTTGGGGGTATGATAAGTCAGGAGCGGGAAGATGATATCTGTCTCTAGAGGCTCCTAAAATATCATCACTTGAGCAACATTTTCCCACCCTCAAATCCATGGAGAGTGCTGGGGGGAGCCACTTCCTTGCCCAGGGACAGGTAGATCTTTCACATCTGTGGTTCAGAGGCCACCATTAAATCAAAACACCCCTAAAATTGCCCCTAAAACAGCAATAGATGCTTCTGACTAAATCAAGTAGCAGGCAAAATCAGCTGCCTTCTTTCTATTCCTACCCTCCAGCTAAAAGAGATGCAAACATTTTGAACTGATATTCCTGGGGAAGGGGAACTATTTGGGAGAACCAGTAATTTTTTGGACTTATAGAGAAGGACTGTTGCTCTATCAGCCCGGAGCTTGGCTTTCAACCCCAGAGCATATGCAGGATAGTGTTAATGATCGCCTCTTACTTATATTCAATTTCTATTAAATCTGTCCTGTGTTGAGTGAGCAGTTAATGCTATTAAGTGACAGTGTGTGAAGAACAAGCAGTGCTACAAAGTAGTAATTAACTCTCTTTTCCTCTGCTTTTCCCACTCTTTCAGAAGAATTGGTGAGACAGGAGACCACTCATGGATGCCAAAACAATTCTCACTTCTCCAGAGCAAGGGTAGGAAAAGAGAGGCCCTCAAAGCCTCACGGCTGTGTGCTCACAGCTTTATGGCCTGGGTATTTGTCGTGTGAGCTGGTTAGTGCCTTTCACCAGGCAATGATACACTCAGGCTTTGTATTTCAGTTTTATAGGCCTTGAGGTGCTTCTGAAATGCTTCACCTTGACAGGTTTATGGTCAAATAGGGATCAAAGGGGATCAAAAAATCCCTTCTTCTAGCAGTCAGTCACACTCACACACAAATTGCCAGATCCCAGTTAGTCACGCTAGTGCTAATGTTGTTGCTCTTGCATCATTCTGTGGGTTTATTGAACACTCACCTGCTCCAGACCTTGAACCAAGGCAGAGGTGTCTGGAGAGCCCTGTCTTCCCTCATTCCAGGAACATCCAGGAGGGATCACGCTCCAAAGCACAGAGCTGCCACAGAGAAAGAAAGGGACAATCCCTTCCTCCAGAAGACTTGCACAAGGCAAGCAGGAGTACAGGATTTTGGTTATGCTCTTTGTCTCCAAGCATGTGAGTGGCCTCACTACGTTCACACGTTTGCTGGAAGTCACCAGGGCTTTGCCACACTGGGACATTACTCTTTCAGGGAAGAGGTGTCTGACCAAACCAAGGAAGGTGCCTCCTTGTTCCCCTCCGTCACCGAAGATGAGCTTGAGACTATCAAGGTGTGTGGGGAGCAGCTAAGGAGCTCGAGGAGATGAGGAGGGGCACTTTCATGTGCACACAGCTTGGCTGCAGTGACAGATGTACCTGCAAAGAGCTGAGAAATGCTGGGCGCCAGGAATGGAGAGAAGCAAGTGCTGTCTGAGGAGCTGGGAGAAAGGCCAGTGGTAGCCTTCCTCCTCGGGCTGCCTTAGGAGAAAGAGCTTTTGCTCCTTGAAGGACTTTACACTGTAAGTCTCCAGAAATAGTAAAAGACCAGATAGTGAGAAAGAAAAAACCAAGAACGTGCACACCACACCTCTTGTGCCAAGGCTGTGTGGCCATCATCCCAAGATCTCTCTTTACGCTGTGGCTGGGACACTGTCGAGGAGAGCTCTGGTTTGTCTTGTGAACCATACAAGGTTCACAGCACCATGCAGAAACCTCAAGCCTCTTTAGCACACAATGGCATGTGGGACATGGAGCGCTCCAGAGGGCTCTGGATAACAAGTCAACATTAAGCATGGGTCTGTATTTTCTGTTCATAGGCTGTGTCTCCTCCAGGGGCCAAGGCTGCTCATCGCAAGTGCCTGGACAGATGACAGGCAAAGGATGGGAGTGCCAGTGAGCCTAGGAAAGCACAACTGGGAGGATGTGAGGTGTGAGGAACATCTGTGCTGGGGTTCCTGCCGAGATGCTACCCACTCCGAGCGCAAGCGTGGCCAGCCCTGGCAAGATAGTGTGGAGCTAGCAGATAGCAGTGGCTCTAGATAAAAATACATTTTCCCAGTGAAAGCAATTTTGCTGGATTTAGATTCTTTAATTTTAGCAATACTCATCAGCATCTCTTCATCCTGATTACAATGTTCGTCTCTGAGAGAACTGTTTCCACGGAAGTGCTGATTAATGTTATCAAACCAACAAGTCCATCGACAGAAATGAAAACATACTATGGAGAGGTTGTTGCAATCCCGCTATCCTGACAGGCTCACTGAAACAATGGAGCTCCTCGGGTACCTTCCCCTTTCCCCAACATGAAAACTCCTTTCCCTCATCCCAGAAAGTTAGAAATCAATTCTGGAATCTCCAGGATCATGGATATTCTCAGCTGATATTTGGTGGCACAGGTTTAAAACACCGTGTTTTATCCCAGCAATGCCACTGACCTGGATGGACTTCTGAAATTCATCTTATGCAGCGGCTCAACCTCCAAAATCCTTTCCAGCTGCAGCACAGCTGCTGGTTCAGGGGATACTTGGTTACGCCAAAACAAAACATATAATAAAGATGTCAGGAGGCTTGTCTTGCCAGCCACTGTGTTGCTTCACTTTGGTCATCATTACTGGGATTTTCTGGGGCAGATGCATTCCTCTGCCCTGGTGGCTATTGTGCTACACCAGTAATGATGGGGAAAAGACAAGCACAAGAGAAATCTCGCTCTTCACCCTTGCACTGAATGCAGACAGAGAATGGCTTTATAATGACCTTAAATCAATAAAGCCCCTGAGATAATGGCGGGTATCTGTGGAGCAGACAGGAACATCAGAGAGGAAGGAAACGAAGAAGTGGCTATCGCCCAGAAGATGAAAGAAGAGATGAAGTCCAGTGATCATGCATGGGCCACCAAGGGCTAGCTGGAGAAAATGTGTCAGCTGCAAAGCCTGCTGCTCCTGTTTTTAGGTAGGAACTTTTGGTCATAGGTTCATCAACTGAAGATATGTCTATATCTCACTTTGGAGGGTTGGGACGGGGAGGTTGGATGCAAAGTGGATATTTCATGCAAGATGTTACCTCATCGCTACCCAAGTGTGGTAAACTTCATGGATTCATTGGCCGAAGTCTCCTGGCTTCCCTCACGTAGTTTCCAAGGGGTGTTGCAGATCCTGACCAGGTGTAAACCACTGACGCCACTTGCACCAGGATGTTTCCAAGAAAATAACAGCAACAGGTTTTTTCCTCTTTCTTTGGCAATGAGCAGTTCCTTTTTTCTTTTTTTTTTTTTCTTCCCAGCTGTGGTTTTAAAGTTTAGATGACAACACAAATATTTTCACTGAAAACAAAACTTTCAGAGAAACCCTCTTCCTCTTTATTCTCAAAGGCCAAACTTTCCTTCAGCAAAACTGCAACCAGTGTTAAGGTGCTGCTAGGGTGTCCTGCTTGCTGCCACCAGCTGGGAAGTTGGTCTGTTGAGACCTGGTGTTTCTAACAGTGGATTTCAAAATTGTCCTCTCTCTAATGTTTTAAATAAATGAAGGCAGCTGTCTCAGCCATACATTTACCCTAGCCAAAATATTGTTCATTCCAAGTGGATTTGCTCCATTATAAATTGTCTACAAATAATTTAAAAAGCGACAGTGTTTCTTAAATTATCTTATCAAGCTCTTTAAATATTGAAATGCATGAAATATTCATGCTTGGCAGTTCAAGGCATCCTTAGCCCTGCTTCCTGCAGTACCCTGATCAGTGCTAGAGCCATCTCCTCCTAGTCCTGGGACCTCAATGGGGTGGGTCACATCCAGCCCCTCCATGGGTGCTTGGCCCTAGGGGCATTCTATGTGGAAGGGAAAAGCTAGGGATGTTTCAGCAGGAGAGAGTCAAAGAAGTTAGCAAGCACAAGCAGAGCCCAGAGCAAGCACACGGTGCTGCATGGAACATCTAACCATGCTGCTGCTGCTGCCCATGTGATGTCCAGGTCTTGCAGCACAGGTGCAGAAGGTGCTGGGATCAACAGAGAAGCCCAATGCTCGTGGTCTTTGTGCATTTTGAGTCCCAATGCTCATAGTGCTCCATTTCCTCTGGCCATGGAGCCTCCCTGAGTGTCTCCAGCCATGGGAACAGTGACCAAGCTGCTGAGATCACCTTGTCTCCTCTGCCTTGGAGGTGATTCCAGTGGAAGTCAGAAGGCAGCGAGGTGGAAAGCACTGTGCCCTGGTGTTACCTGCCATGGACAGGAACATGAACATTCTACTTTGGTAGAAATAAACGTGCCAATGAGGTCATCTGGAACTGGACCCATCTCTACCTTCTCCTCCAGCAGAAATCCCAGAGTACCGTTATTTTGGGGTGGGTGACAAGGAGAAAGCCCTTGTTTCCTCACAGAACAGAAATGACAAATGATGCCATTGATTGAAATACCCCATTTGGAAATGCCAGTGGGCCTTTTGGCATGCATGTTCCCAGGCTGGTGTTTGCCAGGAGGAAGCTGGGGAGATGCGGCCAGCTCCCCAGCTCCTGTATTTTGAGCCCTCATCAAACAGAAAGGTTTCTTGCCCAGCAGATTGCCCCAAGCACCAGTGCCGAGGGCTGCCACGGGGCTTGAAGCCAGCCCAGTGAGTTGGCAGGAGACCAAAACACAGCGTTTTGATGAATTCCCTCTTTGCTGACTCCCACTCCAGCCCAACCCACCATGTTGTACTCAAGACTGGGCAAAATCACCACCTTCTTCTGGAACATTTCAACTTGACTAATCAGGAGCATTTCTGACAGAAAAATGTTCCATTGGAAAATCTCTGCCCGGCGCTAATTAGCATTTTTTCTATTAGCTCTGTCCTGAAGGCACCGTAATTTATGCCTCAGTGAAATAAACAATCGCTTAATGATGGCTCCGAATTGGACTTTCCCCAGGTTTGAGACATATTTGCTTACACTGAGCAGAAAAGGGCTTGCTCACTCACAGAGCTTCATATGCTCCACACGGGTGAAGAAGGACCTGAATTCTTTGTGCTTTAACCAAGTCTTGGGCCCAGCTGCATTTTAAGCTGTCTGCATGAAAAGAAAGTGGATGAAACTGCAATTTTAAAAGGGAGGAGGGGAATATTTTCACTTGCACTGCAGTGAGGCCCGGCCAATATTGGAGACAAGCCATGTGTGTGTGCACATTCACAGTGGACCATGCTTGCAAGGTAGATGGAGTCAAGTCTTCTTCTGTCATACATCTGCATCCCAAGCTGAAGATGCTCCTGAAGAACCAGGGGATGATTTTGGTGGCCAGGGGCCTCTGGAGGAAGATGCATCCCTGTCTCAAAGCTGGGCTGATTTCTACATTAGATGGGGCTGCTCAGAGAGGGGCCTGTAAATGCTGCATAAAGGCATCTGAGCAGCACCGAGAATCACAGAATCGCAGAATGTTTAGGGTTGGAAGGGACCTCTAGAGATCATCCGGTCCAACCTTCCCGCTCCAGCAGGCACCTAGAGCAGGTGGCACAGGGC
>JAUBOD010000443.1:1712158-1735274 GCA_032353885.1 Nothura maculosa | reverse complement strand
GGGCGGGGGTGCCCCCTCCTCACGCTGCTCCCCGCAGCCCTTTCCGAGGGAGGCGGCGGGGCGAAGCCTTCGCCCCTCGCCCCGCGCCACGGCGGCCGCCGCCCCTGCGAGCATCTCCCCGCGGCCGCTGCCCGCCCGGGCCGGGCCCCTCGGCACCTGCGGCGGTACCGGAGCCGGGCGCTTTGTGCTGGGCGCTGCCGCGGGGCCCCGGCTGCGCAGAGCACAAGGTCAGAACCGGCTGCGGGGTCCCCAGGGTCTGGCCTCCTCCCCTTGTCCTCCCGGCTCTTGCTGCGGCGCGTTGCCCACGGCGCCGTGCCCAGCGCCCTGGCACGTTCTGGGCTCCGCTGCGGGCTCGTGCCGCCCGGCTGGCCTTGCCCTGCCATCAGCCCGGGCTCGTTTCGGGGAGCGCGGTTTCCCTTGGCTATCTCTACCCGTCGGACACGTTCGGCTGAAACAAGGCGGAGGGAGGGATGCGAGCAGATGGACAGAGGGACGCGGAAAGTGTGATTTCATATGCCTGGCTTGCTCGGCAGGCCTGGCTGCGGATGGAGGCGAGAGGCGCTGCGGCGAGCGGGCGGCGAGGCCGGGAGGCCGGCGGGAGGCTGAGCCTCCCCGGGAGGCAGGTGCTCCCGAGGCCCGGCACACACCTGTGCTCCCTTCCCTTCTCCCGAGCTTCTTCGGCGGGCAAAAATACGGGCATCCACTTGATGCTGGCGTTCAGCTCCCTCTAGAGTCAGCGCCGGGAGAGCTGGGCCTCCAGAGAGCTTCCCCGCCAGCCCTGGCACTGGAGGAGCTGAGGCTGGAGCGCACGGAGCTGCCTCGGAGCCTCCGCTTTATTGACTGTGTTTTCCCCTCCCAGATTCCCTCTTTTCCAGCAGGAGACCCAGGGCAACCAAGCTCCTCGCTGCCAGGGAGAACTAGTATTTCTACCTCTCTTTTCTGAGTGTTTTCCTTGCTGAGATCTCGTGCCACGAGGGAGAGGAACCACTCGCCGTGTGGCCTCCGTACATTGAAAAAGCGAAACTGCAACCTCCTGACGGAGGCTTCCCGGCGAGCTGCCCCCAAAAATCCAGCAGTCTGGCCAAATTTTCATATCGGGCAGTCTTTCTTTTTCCTTATTTATCTGTTTATTTTGGAAAGTTGCTGGGGAGATGGTGGGAGGGGCCGGACGCTGTGTTCAAGAGATAGGATCCTTGGAAGAAGAAGAAGAAGAAAAAAAAATCAGTGGCAGCCCAGTAATTATTCTAAATTTTAATGCCCTTTGCAGAAAACAGGGTGGCCCAATGTGTGTTTGACTTGGGTGGCTTTGGGACGGGCTGCGTCTCTGACTATATTTGGAAAGATTTTGCTTGGGCTTTTTTTTTTTTCCTTTTTTTTTTTTTTCTTTTTGGTCCCCATGCCGTCAGGATGCTGATAGCCTGGAAATGGCTTTAGCGGTGCCTTGGTACTGAGGGTGGTGGTGGCAGTCACCCATTTAGGGCCGGAGCTTGCGGGAATGCGGCGCTGGGGTCCTCCACAGCCTCCTGGATGAATCCACAGGCTGCCCGTCCCCGCGGAGGCTCCTTGCAGCCCTTTGGTGTCTGACGTGGAGGGAGGCTGGACCTCGGCCACTTTACCCATTGCCAGCCAGAGGCCAGGGAGTTTCCTGGGTTTCTGGTTTCCCAGGAGCCCCCTTTGCTCCTGTGCCTGCCCAGGCTGGCATCCTAGGAAAAGTGCGTCCCCCCCGGGAGCCAAATCACCACAGGGATGCATGGGCAGGGTGCGAGCGGCCTCGCTTGCCTCCCTACTCGGGGCACTGCAGCCAAGTGTTTCCCAGCCCTCTGTAACCCTCGGTCTGCTAATAACCTTAATTGTGAATTGTTCCTGCGGGAGAAGCCAAGTGGGTGCTACACAGGGCTTGCCTGGTGCCTGGGCGGCAAAAAGAGGCTGGTGCCAGACTAGGGACTGTTGCGCTCTGCACTAGGCTCTTTGGGTCCTGACTTAGTGGGGACCTGTGGGTTTTCTCCTTCTAAAGAGCCATGCTTCTGCTCTTAGGCCTCTTAGGCTCAGCCTAAGTCTGCAGTAAGCTGGGTAGGGAGGTCAGGTGGCCAAAGTTCAATATGACAAAGCTCGACTGACTTATTAATTTTATCCATTTTTTTTTCTTTCTTAATTTATCTTCTATTATTATATTTATTATATATTATTTTTATTATTTTTCTTTATTTTTTGCATGCTTTTGCTGGCATGATGCCACCAGTTCCTGAATTCTTTTAGGACTGCAAAGCTGGTCCAAAGCACGGTGAGACTCTCCAGCTCTGGAGGACCTGGACCAGTGACCCGCAGTGTAATGCTTCCTCCAAGACCATCTGCTTCCCCTCCTTGCCAAGGGGATTTCACAATGCCGAATCACTCTGAATAATTGTACATGTGCAAGGAGTTCACTTGCCATGGAGAGAAAATTCTCCCAGCAAGGGCAGGTGGATGATGCCCTGGACTGGCTGTTGAAACCCTTCAGAAGGTGATGGTGTGGACCATGTAGTGTAGTGATATTTCATGCCCACAATGTTCATGCCGATACATCTATCTATCTATCTATCTATATATATATATATATATATATATGATTTTTTAAAGGCACTCTGAAGCTATGTATGATAAAACAAGCCGACATTCAGCCTATATTTTGACAGCCCTTTTCATCCAACGTCTCGAAGCCGTGGTCCGAAGCTTGGGATTGCAGCTGGTGACTAACTCGTGTTTCGGCTCAACTTCCATGTCTATTGAGCTCACATCTGCTCCCAATTAGCCGCCTGCCAAACGGCCTTCAACGAGGTGCTCTTCTTTAAGAACACGATGTTTTTAATTTTTCACTTCCCATTCATGAGCGGCAGCTCTGTGGGAAGCAGAAGGCACGTGGAGCCGGGCACTGGGGCAGCCGGGCTCTTTGGTGCATTAGCAGGTTTTCTAATGCACAGCTGCACCCCTTTTTCATTACCCTCATTTGATTGGATTTTGCAATCTGTCTTAGAGGAGACGTGCTCACCTCATTCACCTGGTCTGCTTGCATCGCCCTGCTTGTTTCCTGCTTGGTGTGCCTTTCTCATAATTAGAAAATTACAGCAGGGAGGGAGAGCCCAACAGGATTCCCGGGTAAGAAATGTCATTAACTTGCATCTAACCATTGCAATCGAATTTCAGTAGTATTTTGCCACCAGCATCCTTGTATAAAAGCAAGCAGGGCAAAGGGCTTCTGGTTGTGTCATCTGTAAGCTCCAGCTAAGTAAAGGTGTTGTGTTCTCATTTTTGCTCTCTATAGAAGCATTAAATGTTGTGTGATTAAAATAACTTGGAATGGAGAAAGTACAGAGAAAATATGGAGAAAACACAGGATTAATAACTAGGAATCAGGCTTTTACTGGCTAGCAAAATTGACCAGGAAAGAGCATGCGCATGCAGACTTCTGCACTAAGCATACGTACTTACATACATACATACATATATATACCTTAAGGCCTGGGAAAGTGTGAGGCAGAGCAAGGATGTGCCCACTGCAGGAAATGGAGCGCAAAAAGCCCTCGGAGGGGGAGCCGGCAAAGCTGACCTAGTGGGAAGAGAGCGCAGGGACAGATTTCCTCTTGGAGCATGCCAAGAGAGCCATGCTTGGATGCACATGGGGCTCTTTCCAGCATCGGGGAGGTGCAAAGCGGTGCACCGTGGAAGGAATGGCTCCAAAATCCTTAATTAAAGCACGTCCTTCTGCTGTCCCTCATGACTGAGTAGCTGTGAGGAGCGCGGCTTTCCCAGGGCTGCCTCTTGCGTTGTGCCAGCTTCGGATGCAAGAGAGGACGCTGGGGAGGACTGTGAACATAGAAACGCTGTAAAATACGTAGTTATCGGTGATTAAAAGTATAAAAATATTTGAAAAATTGTGAGGTGGCTGGCAGAGAAGAAATCTTCACTATTTTCTCCTACTCTTACCCTGAACTCTGAGCCAGTGCTTAGTAATTTGGAAATGGGAGACAACCCTGCCAGCAGAAGCAGAATGCTGTGTTTTAATTTGATGAGAAATAGGAAAATACAATTAAAGAATTAAGCTTTTAGCAAAGAGAGGGAAGAAGCTGGAGTTAAATATCGGCGTGGCTGAAGGGGGTTGAGTGCCTGCAGGCAGCATCTGGACCCGTCTCTCATCAGGTGACCTCACTATAGGTACTGGATACATGGAAACTTGCAGTAATGGTAATACAAATTGGACTTCTTAAATAGGACTTCTTCAGTGCAAGAGTTAATTCCACTCGACTTTGGGGAGAGGCAGAAAGCAACAGAGATCTTCCCTTCCGCATAGTTTATTTCTGCTTGGCCTTTGCTAATGCCTCTTTCCTTTGGTCTCGGCAGGTTGAGGACATTTGGGAGCCGCTTGGCCGAAGCGGCAGCCATGTCGCGAGCGAGTCACCTGCCCGCCTTCCCGGTGGGTTTCCACCTCCTGAGCATCGTGGTGGTCTTGCTCTGCCACACGGACGGCGTGTGCGCGGAGAGCCCGAGCGAAGAGCCGGCCAACGAGACCGAGGAGTGCACTGGCTCATACATCTGCAAGAAAGGCGTCATTTTGCCAATATGGGAACCTCAAGACCCCTCATTTGGTGACAAAATTGCTCGGGCAACGGTGTATTTTGTAGCGATGGTGTACATGTTCCTGGGAGTATCCATCATAGCTGACCGCTTCATGTCCTCCATTGAAGTCATTACATCCCAAGAACGGGAGATAACCATCAAGAAGCCCAATGGCGAGACCAGCAAGACCACAGTGAGGATCTGGAATGAGACTGTCTCCAACCTCACACTGATGGCCTTGGGTTCATCTGCCCCTGAGATCCTCCTGTCAGTCATCGAAGTATGTGGTCACGGCTTCACAGCGGGGGACTTGGGGCCGAGCACCATTGTGGGGAGTGCTGCATTTAACATGTTTGTCATCATTGCCATCTGCGTTTATGTTGTTCCTGATGGAGAGATAAGGAAGATCAAGCACTTGCGAGTGTTTTTTGTTACAGCAGCCTGGAGCATCTTTGCCTACACTTGGCTTTATATTATTTTATCTGTGTCATCTCCTGGGATTGTGGAAGTTTGGGAAGGCTTGCTCACTTTCTTCTTCTTCCCTATCTGTGTGGTGTTTGCTTGGATAGCTGACAGGAGGCTTTTATTTTACAAGTACGTCTACAAGAAATACCGGGCTGGCAAGCAGAGAGGCATGATCATCGAACACGAGGGTGACCGACCATCCTCTAAAGCCGATATTGAGATGGATGGAAAAGTGGCCAATTCTCATGTGGAGAACTTCTTGGACGGGACACTGGTGTTGGCGGTCGATGAGAAAGACCAGGACGACGAGGAAGCCAGGAGGGAAATGGCTCGAATCCTGAAGGAGCTGAAACAAAAGCACCCCGACAAGGAAATTGAGCAGCTTATTGAGCTAGCCAACTACCAGGTCCTGAGCCAGCAACAGAAGAGCAGGGCCTTTTATCGCATTCAGGCTACTCGGCTCATGACTGGAGCTGGCAACATCTTGAAAAGACATGCCGCAGACCAGGCCCGCAAAGCCGTCAGCATGCACGAGGTCAACAGTGAGGTGGCAGAAAATGACCCTATTAGCAAGCTCTACTTTGAGCAGGGCACCTATCAGTGTCTGGAGAACTGTGGCACCGTCGCCTTGACCATCATTCGCCGGGGAGGTGACTTGACCAACACGGTGTACGTTGACTTCCGGACGGAGGATGGCACGGCCAACGCCGGCTCTGACTATGAGTTCACCGAAGGGACTGTCGTCTTCAAGCCAGGGGAGACCCAGAAAGAAATACGGGTGGGCATAATCGACGATGACATTTTTGAGGAGGATGAGAATTTCCTGGTCCATCTCAGCAATGTGCGCGTGAGCACTGAGGCCTCGGATGAGAGCATTCTCGAGGCTGGTCGTGTCTCAACGCTTGCTTGCCTTGGCTCTCCATCTACAGCTACCGTCACCATCTTCGATGATGACCACGCTGGCATCTTTACCTTTGAGGAGCCAGTGACGCACGTCAGCGAGAGCGTGGGGACCATGGAAGTGAAAGTTCTGCGAACCTCTGGCGCACGAGGAAATGTTATTGTGCCCTACAAAACCATCGAAGGAACGGCCAAAGGTGGAGGAGAGGACTTTGAAGACACCTGTGGGGAGCTGGAGTTCCAGAATGATGAGATAGTGTAAGTGAAGAGGTGTTTTTGTTTGTTTGTTTGTTTTTGTTACTCAAGAAGTCTCCCACCCTCCCCAAATTTAAATGCACGTGGCTCCCAAGTTGTACTAGAGGGCTGCGGGTGCCAGAGTGTTGCAGCAAGCCCTGGTGTGCTTCAGAGGGCCTCAATTGCTCTGCTCCTGCTTTGCTAGAGAACAGCGGTGCTTGCTTGGGGCACTCCACCCCAGCAGCAGGGAGGTGGGATGGGTCTGCAAGCCCAGCTTCCCCCAGCGAACTCGTGTGCTGAACATTGCACCTGGTGGGGACCAGAACTGAGGGGGCTGCTACCTCCCTGCAGCAGCCCATCCTGCAAAAAGCCTAGGTCGAGTCTTTGAATTGCTTTATGTGCTTTCTGTTATCTATTGGGCGTCAACTCAGCCTGCTCCACTGATGCTCCTTTGGAGGAGATCACTTCTCCTTCTCCTCTTTTGAGGAGGAGGCAACGGGCCTGGGTTGTTTTTGCCTAGTGCGTGTCCTGAGTAAGCCTTGTCACATAGGGAAGGTCTGTGGCTAACTGCCATCTTGTTTGGTGGTTTTCAAGAGAAGAGAGCCTGGAAGCTGTCGGAGGTTACTCCCAAGCACTACTGAGTGGCTGGTAGAAAAATTACTTGTGCTGCAGCCTCATTTATCGTATTATGTGGAGAACGTGAATTAGCCCAGGAAGTCATGGTAGAAAACATATATCCTCGGGTATTTCCCAAGGAGACATCCTTGCTTGGCTGTGGTTCTGTGGGGAGCATGGGACAGGAGTCCTATTACTCCAACCAGAGGTCTCCTCAAAGTGAAGCCCATCCATAGGGCAATCCTGATAGCAGCAGACTCTGTGGCACAGCACTGCTGTGTAGGACTTAAAGTGGCTCCAAGGGAGAGCTAAAGGTTGATTTGGATGTTGCATCTCCTGTGGTGGCCTCTGAGGAGCCAGGGCATGTCCCCAGACAGTGCAGAGAATGGCCTGAGGTCCCGTGCGCTGCTCTCCTCTGCTCCATGTGTTCAGGGAGAATGAAGCAAATGGAAAAAAATGCTTTTTTTCTGCAGGAGAAATTCAAAAGAGATTTGTAGTTGTCAGGCAGGGTGTTAGAAGAGCAGACAGGTGTTGGGATTTTACTTCTCAGAAGTGGGCGAGAGCTTGACGGCTCAGGCAGTCTGGAGGCCACGCCAAGGTGAGGAGCATGCAACGTGCTCTTGTTCCTGGGCTGAGCTTGTGAGCAGCATCTCTGCTACAGTGATTTGAGCTTTTCCTTTTGGAGAGAAGCGGGGAGGTGCTCATGGAGCTGCCTGCAGAGAGGAAATGAGCTAGGCTATAAGAACATCCCCTAAGGCTCGTCACTTCTTAAGCAGGTCGCTTCAAGCAGTAGTGAAACTGGGCTACAAGAAATACAAGAAATAGTGGCGGTGTGACGTTGGCTTTGGGCTTTGGTTCCCTTGTGATGGGTGTGCACACAGGGCTGGTGTGCAGTCTGCAGCCGTACTGGGTTGCCCCATGTCATCCTTCAGCCGTGGGTGCCTCCAAAGGGGTGGTGCTCTGTCTTTTCCCTCCAAAAACTCCCCTCGCCTCTCCTTACCAGCTGTCTGCATGCACACAGCAAGCAAGAAGTGGAGAAAACAGCTTTCTTCAAAACTGGAACATGTTTTTTTTTGATTTTTGGTTTTTTTTCTGCGCAGATGCCTGTGCGTTGCCATCACAGCACTGTTGCCTTTAAGCATTCTGCTATGGGTGGGATAGCGCTTGGGAAGCAGGGGCTGCTTGGGGCACCCAGAGGTTTGCAGGGATGTTGGCATGGGAGGAGGTGGCCCCTGGCCCACTGCAAGGCCATGAATTGGCCAAGGGACATCTCCGTTCAGGTAGAAGAGGACACATGGTTCGCTAGAGCCATAGGTGGATGTTAGAGCTGAAGCCTGTTTGCTGTGTCATTGCTTCAGAGCAATCACAGCTGTGTAGTGTGGTGCGAGCCCCCAGCAATGTCTGATGTGCTGAAGTTCAATGAGTTTGAGTTTTCCCATCCTCTGGACAAGAGATGGCTCTGCTGACCTTTCAAAAGGTCTTTGCCGCCTCTTCTGCTCCAGCACTCATGATTGCATGGCTTAGCTCGATGAGAGCAGAGCGGGATGTGCTTTTCTAGCAGCAAAGGGAGGGAGCACAGTGGGAGCTTCTCTTCTGGGAGCACTGGCTCTCTGGAAAGCCCTGGTAAAATCAGAGGCAGTGGGAAGACCCCAGTCTTCTGGAGATCAGGGATCTGGAGATCTTGCTGCTCCCAGATGGCCCGGTTATATAACGTATTGTTCGCTAGTGGTGTCCAGGGCATCTTCCCTGCTCTGCAAACTGTTGATGCCTCTTTTCCCAGAACAAGGAGCTAGGGAAGAGCCTCTCCCAGGCCTGGAAACAGGAATAGTGTGCTGATACTGCCCAAAGAGCAACGCCGTGGGGGAAATGCCACTCTCTGTCAAGAGAACGTTCTGGCTTCCTAGGCACAGCTCATGCCTTGGACAGGACAGGAACATGTTTCCACCTACTGCTTCTCCTCCCCACTCCCCCCTTTTTTTTCTTAGTGTTAAACTGCAATACTTTTGCAATTATCCCCTTTAATTCTGCAGGAATTAGGTGAGCCCCTGTTTGCTTCAGAGATGTTATACGCAAATACATGAGCAGCCAGTTCTACTGACATTTCACTTTGCTATTCATATTTCCAGCTCTCTTGTTTAACCATCTCAGTGAAGGAACCTTCTGACACTCTTAAGGAGAGAAATTTTAGGCCTACTGAAATGAGCTTTTCACAGCTGCTTTGGGCATTTCTGTGGAAGCCGAGATCTGGAAGCCAAATGCCATCATGGGCACAAATACCAGCAAAACTCTTTGGAGCGTTTTGGGAAAATGTCACCTTGTCTCCAGAGACTGCACATGCTCCCTCCTGAGAGCCACACCAAAATGTCATGGTCAACCAGAGCAGATTTGGGGATGAGAGGAGCCAGGAACAAAACAACACTGATCTTTCCCGTTGTCCTTTGCTTTTCCAAAAGGCGTTGGAGGAAGGATTTCTAAAGCCACGGCACCAGTGAAGAGCTGACCGGTCGCCAAAAGCTGCCTGGGTCCATGTTACATCAACAATGTGCAGCTTCAGAGAGAGAAAAGTGCCCATCAATTTGGCTGCTGCTGCAGCAGGGTGGTAGGGAGCGGGTATCTGAGGCAGCAGGGCTCCTGGTGTGAGCAGGGCCTAAAGACAGCTTTGGTAGCAGGGAAACCCATTCTGGACTTGAGGGTGGAAACTCCTTGTGAATGGCATCTCCTCTGCAGTGCAAGGGGACGGAGATGTCCATGTCTCGCCGTGTCTTGCAGTTCCAGCTGATCCTCCTCTTGGCAAGGCAATGCTGGTGCGTGCGCTTTGGAACAGTGCTGCTTTTTGCTGTTCTGGTGGCACTGGGAGGTCTGGCTTGGACAGGGTTGTCCATGCGTGAGACCTGGGAATTCCGTCTCGTTGCATCCCTGGGACAGCAGGGGTTGGAATGAAGCGTGCAGCATCGGTGGGTGGCAGGGGAGCAGGGTGGAGGATGGTGAGGACCTGGAAGAGTGGTGTGTTCCAGTTGAAGGACCCGTGTAGCTTTTATCCTCGGAAAACTAATGTTTCCTTATTTGTAATGAGCTGTTGTTGGCAATTTCCTGCTTCCAGCTGCATCTCTGTGGTTGAGTAAGGGAGCTTGGAGCTTAAATATGTAATAATGCTCCGAAAGCCATTGAGAGGCAGTTATTAGCTGCATCAGGGCCTGTGTACACATCCACCGCAAGCCTTTATGAAAAGGCTGCCTATTAGATGCGCTGTAGTAACTCATATAGAGCAGGATCTCAGCTTGTTTTATGGCATCCAAGCAGCAGCTCCGGTGATGTTTGGCAGCATGGAAAAGGCTGGTCCTGGCACACTGTGCAGCTGCCTAGGTCCTTGCTGAAGGAAAGGGGATGGCAGGGGTAGGAGAAGTCCTCATCCTGCCTTTGCAGACCCTTTGCACATGCTGGAGTGATGCTGGCAGCGCAGGCTCCTCCATCAGCCTCTGGCATTGACAGGAGTTAAGGTCAGTTCTCCTTTGGCCATAAACACCGCTTAGCTTGAGGATATCTTGGGAGATATCAAACCCACTACTAATAACATTTGTAGCCTTGGCTTTGTCCTGGCTTCCAGGAATGGCAGTGCTAGATCCTGGGTGACGACAAATAATAACGGCATTCGCAGCTTTAAAAATATCTCGGTGTAAGAGAGAAAATATGCCCACCACTGAGCAAGCACAAGGGTGACCAACATCGGTCTCCTCCATCCAGTCCCTATATGGTGCCATTTCCACAGCAGCTGGACTCCTTCCTGCACAGCCAAGGCAACAACAAAACCGGCCTGGCAAGGAGAAGCAAAGTGTGGATGAAATGTGAGGGCCTGGAGGGCATCCCTGTGTAGCAGGCACTGGATTGGGAGAGATGGAGTCGATAGTGCACGTTGACCTGGAGGGAGGGGACTGTCTGCTACAAGTGGATGCTCCCCGATGGCCAAAAACAGAGGTGAGATGGGCTGAGAAGAGGCCAGGGCTTGTGCCACCCACCCCGCCACCACCACCAAAGAAGAGGCAAAAAAGGTGAATTAAAAAGATCCATTTGCTCTGAGGAGCTCTTTTTCAAGCTCTGTTGAGTAATGGTACTTGCTCCATGAGAGCAAAATAATTACAGGTTGAGCCCTTGCAAACAATTTGGAGTAAAATTAAATCGATTCATTAAAGTGCTTATCAGTGCCTCAAACTTTGCAGGCAGCCTCTCAGATTGAGGGTGCTAATAGCTCCTCTGCCTGCTGGATCTGTGCAGAAGGAGCATCCCCTCGCTCATTGGTGATATATGGTGTCTATCGCCATGCTTTTAGTTAAGGACACATTGCTGCGTGCCACGGACGTCCCTGCCCTCCTCTCCCTTTGCCAAGGCAGCCCAGGTATCCTACAGCTCTTCCTTGAAAATGCAGCATGAAGTGGGAAATCCTCCTGTGCAGAGTCTGGAAGAACAAGTCTCTCTGGGTGGTGGGTGGGATGCGTAGGGGCCTCTGTTGCCACCTTGGAAAGCAGCAGATCAGGGCTCAGCTGGACTAGTTCTCCTCTTTCACCTGCAAGAGTCTGGAATAAATCACCATGTTATTTGCAAGGACATCAGAGATAAGAGGAGCTGAATAAGAGCTGGCACAGATTTGTCAAGAGTGAATCTTATCAAGCCAACCTGATTTGCTTTCACGCCAGGCTTTTGGATTAGGGGAAAAGCTTCAGAAGAGCTTTTAACATTGCTGCATTTGGTTGTGCTCTAAGGAAACACTGGCCAAAGGGATCTCTGAGGTGACGAGTCCAACATGACCATAAAGAGGGTGGTTGTACAAGGTGGGTGCCAAGAAGTGCTGGGCTGAGGTATATCCTAAACCGGAGGTGGTTGGAGACAAACAAGAAAAGGTGGCTACTTAGAAGTGTGGGTAGCAAGACTAGAGGGGCTCCAAGAATTGCAGACGTTAAGGGGAGCTTCACAAGGATTGGTTGGGAGATAGTCTGAAAGGAAGCAGGACTCTGTTCTTGCCCAAATGCAGTTACAAGCCATTGTGACCCATGGGCTGCATGTGAGCTCACGCCATGCTCTTGCAAAAAAACCCCAAAACAAACAGAAAACACATGGGTGACATCATTCTGGAGCTATTCCGAAGGAGTGCAGTCATCCTGCTGCTCTCTGCTTGGCTCCCTTCAACTCTGGACACCCCGTTCCAGACAGAGTGGGAAAGAGTCCAGCAGAAGAGACTGCAGCAGAAGTGATTCGGCTTAGCCTGGAGGGAGAACTTCCTCCTGTTGGAAACAGGATCCCCTCGGAGCCACTGAGGGAAGTGAGTGACCTCCCTCCAGCACTAGGAGGTCCCTTGGTCAAGGACTCGTAGAAGGTGATGGGTGGTTTGGACTCTTGTTAGACGAGACTGAGTGAGATGACATCTTGGGAGCTCTCCCTTTCGTATGTATTTTTTAATGCTCTAGACAGTCAAAAGCGGTGATGGGAGGAGTTGCCTTTCAGATGGGATGGCCCCTGTCCTGCAAAGTCCTATGGCACAAATGAGTGGTGGGATAGCATGTTGCAGAGGCAGCAGAAAGGACAAAGGTGGGCACCCTCCGCAGCTCCTTCATGGCCACCATAACCTGGCTCCTTGCTTGTGACAGGTACCCAGGGCATAGCAGGCACTCGCTGGCCCCTTGTTTCTTCTGCAAATAATTAGATGTCAACCAAATTTCCCTGCTGGAGAGCCCCGTCCCTCTCAGGGGAAGAGACAATCCCATGTAGAGTAACGAAGCTAATTAGAGGGGAAGAGAGCATGGGTAGTCAAGCCCCAACAGCAAACTTTAAAATCTAGATAGGGGAGCAGTATTTAATTATATACAATTAAGCCTAGTGTCTCAGGCCCCTGGGAGCTGGAGGCCTTGGAGAGCCCTCGTACCAGAGTGGATCTGAAGGCATTGGTGGACCAGGGGCTGCATTTATTAACTTAATCTGGAAAAATGCTTAGATCTTCTCTGACTAAAGGCAGATTGCCATAAGATGGAGACCATTCTGTTTTTTTTAAATCAGATTGTAAAGGAGAGCTTCATCTCCCAGCTAGTCTGATCTGCAAATACAAATCAGCTACGCTTGTTAAGGCTGCTAGAGATGACCTCTATAGGTCCTGTGGTTACATCTTTGTGGAACAGAAGTTGTATGTGGTCATTGGTCATCAAACCTGAGACATTTATTTTGGGAGGCCTCAGCTTTGCCCAAAGGTCACCCCACTTCTTGCAATTTCTCTTCTCAGCGAAAATGAGGCAACTGGGATTTTTTCACAGAAGTTTACCTGCCTTTCATCAAAAATCTATAAAAGGAGGGACCAAAATAAAACATTGCCCTCCAGTCCTTGGCAAATCCATGTTGCCACAGAGTCATCAAATGACCTGTGCAATGGTGCTGGGCCAGGAATATCCCATGCCATGGCCTACCACTGAGCTACAGTCGCATCTGTTGGGTGTTTGAGGACCAAGTATGATGGAGCAAGAGGTCTGCTTGCTTACTGGGCTGCTGGAAGGAGCTCACCTCTCTTGGGCTGCAGAATATTTTCTATCTCTCTCTCCCCTCAGGTCTTCTTTAGCAGCCTGTAGTGCTGCCCTCCCAAAGTGGATGTAACATGGGTGTAAATAGAATAGAAGGTGGAAAATGGGCATGGGAGACGTGAGCTGCAGACAGCTTGCCTCAAGGTGCCTTCCTTGGCCAGAAGGCTCCTTATGCCCATTAGGGGCTTCCTTGCAGATGCTGCAGGGACGTTCCTGGCATTTCTGGGCTTCCTCCCCACAATCTCACCCTTCCCGAAGCCGGGTGGCGTTCCCGTGGTTTTGGTGTTGTCCAGGGTGAAACTCCGGTGGTTTTGTGCCCATGGCTGAGCTACAGCGTGAGCTGCAGAAAGAGAAACAAAAGAGGGTTTCTATTTAAATAGAAACAACCCTGGTGGTTTCATCACCACATATGGCAGGGACATGTGCAGAAATGAATTTGCCGCTGTCTGCCAAGGAGCAATAAGCAGGTCAAGTCAGCGCGCTAAGATCTCACAAAAGGAAATGTGAGTTTTCTTTTATAATCTCCCTTTTTTTTTCTTTTTTGCATTTTTTTTTAACATTTCTTTTTAATTCAGATGGGCTGCTGGCGTTCAAAGAGCCTTCTCGCAAGGGGGAAGAGCTTGTCGCCGCTCGTGTCCCCAGTGAACCAGCTGCTCCGGCATGCCACGATTCCTTCCTTTGCTCCGTTTCCTCTGGGAGACATTTGGGCTGCTATTCCAGCATGGGAAGCACTGGTCTCCTCACGTGGCCACTGCGCTGGCCCCGTTGGCCATCAATGGCCACCATGGGACCACTGGGTTTTGGAGCGATCAGCTGCAAGCCTGAGGATGGCGAGGGACTTTGCATCTTTTTCTCCCACATTGGGCAGTTTTTGCCCATATATAGCCAAGGCATCAAGTCACAGGCCTGGGGATTGGAGTGTTCTCTCGAGCTTTGGGCCAAAAGGTTGCACTGGGGAGTGATGGATATAAATATTTCCTGCTTTCAGGGAGCTGCTTGGTGAAGCTGGAGCTGTACAGAAGGGATGGAGAAAAAAGGGAAGGGGAAAAAAAAAAGCAGCAGGATGGGCTAGAAATCCCGACTGCTGGGGCCTCGGGAAATCTGTGCTATAGAAACGCTGCGCTGTTGTGCAGTTTAGGGTCTCTGAAGAAGAATAAATCTGGCTTCAAAAAAACAAAAAAAAAACACCCCATCTGCATATTGCATGTATTTATAGCTAGCTGCAAGCTTTTCCCAGAGAGAACTTTGAGCACTTATTTTAAATTGAAGTGACTGGCGTGACATACCAGCGCTTAGCCTTTTAACAGAAATATTTCGGTTGTATAAATACCTTTGCTATTATTAAACTCCCGGGAAAGGCTGTGGGCTGCTCCCAACACTGCCCGCTGCATCTGCGTGAGCCCCTCGGTCACTTGGTTCGTTTGGGGTTTCTCGATGCTTTTGTGGGTCCGTACGAGTTTGATTTGCAACCTCTCTTGCAAGCGAGAGGGGTGGCTAGCAAAGGGAAATGTAGGGATATGTGGAGTCTAGCAAGGAGAAAGAGCAAACGTCCTGGCAAGTATCGGCAGAGGGACTTGGAAGAGCTAATTCTAATCATCATAATCATCATCCTTGTTATTAATACTATTATTATTGTTGTTTTATTATTTGGCATTTCTTCCTCTTATTCCTTCCTGCTGAGCCAGGCTGTAGGTGTCCACAGAAAGCATAGGCAAGGAGGCCTATATTCAACATTTCTTCTTCAAATTCTTCAACTTGGGAAAGTTTTGTAGAAAGTTTCTCTCTCCCACACACACCTTTTTTTCTTTTTTTTTCCCCTCTCCCTCCTTTTTTCTTTTTGTTGAAAGTTTGGAAAAATGAATGAAGAGCTGGAAGGTCAGGGAAAGAAATGGGGTAGGAACTGGTGGCAGTGAAGCATCAAAAAGCAAGACTCGCAGCAATTCTGTTTTGTTGAGGATGGAGAGGGCCAGAAATTTTCAAGAAATGCAACTTGGAGGGAGGCAGAGAGGAGCTTTAAGCAAGATGTTTGCAACTGGCTGGAAGAGCCGTGTTATTCCTCTGGAGAGGACTGCATCTGCCAAGGGGGAATGCAGAAATACCCGCGGCGCTGGAGGAGCAGGCTGGGCTCCTGCTGAACTGCAGTGATTTACTCTGCTTTGTCTACAGGTGTGAGAAAAGCCAGGGAAATCTCCCCTCCGGAGGGACACTAACACTCCCGAGCAGGTCCCCTGGATGAGGCTGTGTGTGTGTCCTTGGTGGGGGTGAGGACGGTTTTTGGGGCTGTTTGGGGGACTCGGAGGCAGACAGGGATGCAGCAGCGCATCACAGCACCGCTGCCCCCGGGGCTCCATCAGGAGCTCACCGACAGCTTGCAAATCTTGTTAGCCCAGTAATAGAGTTGGGTCTAAACGTCTGCGGGCCCTGGGGGAAGATGGAAAATAACGGAGGCGGCTCTGCCGGGGGCTCCCTCTTGATTAAGCTCCGCTCCTTGCTTTGGTGAGCAGGAGACGTGCTGGGATGATGGTGGAAATGAAGTGTGCTGGAGCCGGCCTCCTTTGCCGGCCACGATGGAGAGGGTCCCTGTGCCTGGCACATCTGGAAGCAGCAGGGAGAGGGAGCTGAGCTCTGAATTCTTCTATTTATTATTGATGCCTTTGAACACTCCACAGCCCCCCAGTGCATCCCGGGGAAAACGGTGCCTTTTCCCAAGGTGCAGGGGAAGGACGTTGTTTTTTTTTGCCGTGTTTTCCCCGCTGGCACAGCCGTGGGCGCCCAACCCACCGCGGGTGCAGCGCCCGCGGGTTTCCAGAGCACTTTCCCATCGGAAAGGCCAGGAGGCCACGGCCTCTGGGAGTGGCCCCCCGGCTTTGCCCTCGGCAGCCCACCAGGGATTTCAGCCCACCAGGGATTTCGCTTCCCAAGCCGTCTCCGTCCCCTCCGGCAGCGACAGAAGGAGGGAGGGAGGGGAAGGCGACTGCATTGAGTTGCACTGAGATGTGCCGGGAGCTAAATTGCTCCCTCTATCTGGCAGGAGCCAACCTTTTTTAAATATTTATTTATTTACTCCTATCTGCAGAAGCGGTGGCTTTTATTTATTTGCTTATTTATTTAATTATTTCCTTACCCAACTTAATTCCTTGCCCGCGTTGCCTCGCCATCTGCTTTCCTCAGGCTCCGCTTAGCAGGAATCAGGGGCCGCGGGGGTCAGAGCAGCCTCCCGGCGCCGAGCAGGACCGCTCGTCTTTGCGCCCGAGGCCGCTCGGCTGGGGGCTCCGTGTGAATATTTAAAAAAAGCGAAAAGAATATAAAATAAGACACAATAAAATAAATGCAGAAAACTCTCCTCAGTGTATTTCGCCCAACTAGAGGGTAGTAGGAGTTGTTTTCCACCCAGGGGTCATTGCTGAGCACGCTAGTGCGAAGGCTTCGTGCTGCAGGAGCCGCGGTGCCCGGTGCGGCGGTGAGGGTGGTATCGTTGTCGCTGTGCAAGCTCTGTGTCCAAATTCTGTGCCAAAGCTGCTGCCCTTTAAAATAACTCAGCTCTCTTTGCCAGCTCCGAACTTTCCCAGAGTGGAGAGCCAATGAAGCTCGTGCTCTTCCTCCAGGGCTTATTCTGAGATGAAAGCTCCCTGGTACGAGCTGGCTGCTGCACAGGAGGGCTGGGCATCAACTGGGGCGCACCAAAGGGTCTCTCCTTCCAGATTAACAGGGATGAGGGATGTCTGGACTGCCAGGACACAGAGGCAAAAGCAGCGTTGGGGTAGTGGCCAAGGTGCGGTCAAGTACCACCTCCCCTCTCCACCACTCAGCATTGAAGCAAGAGAGAGAGATGAAGAGTGCTGGTGCTGCAAGAGCTGAAGGGTGCTGGAGATGATAAGCAAGAGAAGGACCTTAGAAGTAAGGGAACAAATCTACAGGCCACTCCCAAGTGCCCGTGTTGGTTTTCATTGGGTTGCTTAGGACACTTGGCAAGAGGAAAGCTGAGGCAGAAGCATCCAAGTGTCCAGCCAGTGTCCAGTCCTGCCTTGGTACACTGCCTTGGTGGAAACTTGGAGGGAATTTGGTGGCTCACAGAGCTACTAGGTTGCAAGAGCCTGCAATGCATTGCATCATCTTCTGGATCATCTCACTTGCTTGGCTGATGGGCTCTTGTCCCTGCCCACTCATGAGTGGGCTAAACTGCAGCCTAGAGCAGCAAGGACCTTTGGGGGAGGCTGCTAGGTTGTACCTGGGTCTCACTTTCCTCTTTATTTTTTCCCTTATAGGCTAAAAGTTAGTTATGTTTTAAGGAAAAGGCAGTTTGTTCCATAGCTCCCTGGGTCCCTGAGATCAGACCTTTGGAAGAGCAAGTGGAAAAGGTTTGAAGAAAGCATAAAATATGTTATCAGCTGCTAATGTTGCAAGAGAGGCAAATCCAGAGAGCCTTTCAGCTTTGCCATCGTGCTTGGTGGACATCAAAGCTGTTGGTTGGAAACCACCATTAGCTGATACTTGGTGCAGAGAGGGGTTCCCATGGTCTTAGTGCTATGCCAGTCTGATCAGTAAGTGCCTGGAAGCTGATGAGGAAGAGTAGTCTCCTGAATTAGCAGTTACCACTAGGTAGAGGTCCTTATCTACCACCCCTGGTGTGTTCAGAGTTGCCTTCAGCCTCAAAGGATGGAGGCTCTGGGCAGTTCTGCACCTCCTCCTACGTCCAGGTTTCCCTCCGTGCGGAGGCATTGCCTGATCCATCCTTCTAGCACTCCTGGACTTTTTTTGTGCTCCTGACCTGTGCATTTTTAATCACATCTCAGAGCAGCTGCAATGACTTGCATCCTGGCTTATGGCGGTCGTGTGTTTGTGTATAGTCCACGTTCTCCCTCCTCCCAGCTGATGGTTTTCAAAATATAAAAATCCCTCCCCCCCAAGCACCTCATGGATGAAATATGTATTCCTTGGTAAAATATTAAAGCAAATCTCCTCCACACAGGCACAGCACATAAAGTTGTCTTTGAAACACGCAGGGAGGCACCGATGCAATATTTACAGTCTTGAGCAAAGCAATTTAGAATCTGCCTGAGCTCCCCGACGCTGTCTGAGCAGTTTTTCGGGACTGTATCAGAACAGATTAATCAACATTTTTCTGCCTAACTCCATGCAAATGGGCTGCTGAAATTTCTGGCTGTGGGTTGTAGCCCTAATTGCTCACTGGGCTCGTCCAAGCGGCTTGGATTTGACAAGCGGGAGGAGGCGCAAGACACTTCAGTGAATCTCTGATGCGAGCTGAGCAGCCCGGCTCCCCTTCTGCAATCATTAAAGGTCATGATGAAGTGAGCGGAGCTGGTCAGCATTTGCATGGACGCTGGCCTCCCTTTCCTCCCCTTTGCTCTGGAGGGCTGTGCGAGCTTTTCAGGAGCAGCAGCCTCGTTTCTCGTGCCCAGATGCGGCTCTGCAGCCAGGGGAGGGAGTCCAAAGCATTCCCGTGCTTCCCTGGTGCTCTCCTGCGCTACTGAGCGCTTGGGACCCACGCTTCAGTAACACATGAGCTGTGCTGCAGCCTGCAGCCAAAAATCCCTTTGCCAGCCCCTGCAAAGCCTTGCTGTAGGTCACTGGGAAATGACCTTTCGTCACAACCTTCTCTGTCCTTGGAGATCCCAGTTTTCCCAGCCTATTCGCTTGGCTTTAAGATGAGCCATGTCTCCATCTATCTTGCTTGCGGTAGCCAGGTGAATCCTGTAAGCTCCTTCACCTTACCAGGTCTTCCTTCCCTAAGCAGGTCTACCCGGGAGTCTGGTCTAGCTCCAGAGAATCTCTGAATGATGCTGATAGCTCAAGACACATCAAAGTTTCTCTTTATAGAGCTTGTTGTGATACTACTGCCATCAGCTAGGTTATTTTGGGAGTGTTGAGCAATGTATCGATATGATACAAACTCCCCTCAATCCCGCCATCCCATTTTACATGTTTGGATGACCCTTGTGATGGGTGTCCAAGCTCAGCAACTACTATTGAGAATCAAGAAGTTGAGGGATTTGGTGGATTATTTAGCTATTAGTCATTTCACCACTCTGAGGGTAATGCCGTGGGCAAGCATAAAACTAAGAACCGAAGTGATGGATGCTGCTTGATGAAGGGCTCTTCAGCTCTGCTCTTGGGACTCATTCGTCTTTACGTTCACTCTCCCGTTGGCAAACAAATGCTGTGTAAATCTATCATTTTTGATTTGTGGGCATCCCAGGGGGTTGAGCAGTTGCAATGGTGCAGGCTGAGGGACATGGTCGGACTGGCCAGGGCAGATGGTTGGTGCAAGGCCCCTTGGCTTACACCCTATAGTAAGGTGATGCTTGCCTGCCAGGAAGCAGCGTTCATTGCTAGGACAGAATTTAGAAAACCACAACAGAAACCAATAAAAATGTTCCTTTGAGAGAGGATTGGCAGTTTTGGGTGGGCACCGTTGCTGTGTTTGTGCTGCCACCTTGGAGACTATTTGCTCCGGTGTCTGTTACTGCATGTTAGAGCGTGACAGGCCCACGTTAGACCTGCGGAAGACTGACTGAAAGGAAATGCCAAGGGATAAATCCCTGCTGAGAGAGGTGGCATGATGCCAGAGGAACCCTGATGCTCGCTGGGCTTGGGACTAGGGCTGCAAGAAGCAGCGACACTGGCGACAAACGTGGTTGCCTGTCTACCCATGCAGCAGCTCTCATCATGGCATTCTCTTTGCACATGGCGTTCCTGCAGACGTTCTCTTCTCCTCTCCCTTCTCAGGCTGTTGGGAATTTGGGATGAGATTTTCCTGAGGTGCCTTGGGGACAGAGGTAGCAGATGGGAGGCCCTGGTCAGCAGCCAACGCAAGTCATGCTGATCAACAGCCAGTTCCCATGGCTTGTCTGCTAGAGGTGGTGGTGGTAGCTGCAGCATCCCACATGGACACGGCGTCCTGGCTTTGGATGCTCCCACTGCGCCAAAGCATTTCTTGGAGCTGGTGGGGTTGGAAGAGCAGGGCTCATGGTAAGCATCCTTGCCAAGCCAAGTTCAAGCTGGGCTGCCAGCCCTTCTTCTCCTGGGAAGATTTTGTTCCCTGCTTGGTGCATGTGTGTCCATAACTGAGTAAAAAGAGGTGAGAAAAGCTGTGTGAAACAGGAGGTGATGGAGGTTGTGGAGGTCACTTTTGGGCAGCCTCGGCTGTGCTGTGCTTGGTGGAGGATGTCTGTGCTCATGAAGATATCTAAAGCACTGAGGCCTGAGGAGCCACCACCATCAACCTTCCTCGTCCCTGCTCTTTGCAAGACAGATCGTGATCTTCTTTTCGCATTTCAAAAGCCCAAGACAAGTATCTTAAGCATGGAGCACAGCCAGTCCAATTACTTCTCTTGGTCCCCTGCCCAGGGTTTATTCCATGAAATATCAAAGTGACAAATGTTCTCATGGCGAGAAACTTTCTAGTACTTTTTTCCATTTCTTGATGCATTGCAAACTCCTGCCAGAGGCTGCTCAGAACCAAGGTGCCACTCTGCTCTGTCCAGGCCCTTGTGAAGTGCGTCTGGAAAGTATCACAGCGAGGTGATAACCACTGCAGCCCTGAGAAATACTTCTGCATAAATGAACCTGCTGATTTAATTCTTTTTTGGTGGGAATTCACTTCCACTGGAGATATCATGTCTGTTTCCTCCTTTAGTCTTTTCCCTAGAATTTCCACGCTATCCCTCCAGGACACCTGCAAACCACCGTATTCCTCATTTTCAGTTCACCACAGGCATGGGTTTGTTGCGGATGTTCTGCAGATACTCTAACCTTAGTTCCAAATTCTCTGCATATCATAACTGTTAAACCAAACAACTGCCAACGGAAGGGTATGAAAACGCAGCCCAAGAACTTTCCTTCCAGAAGAAAAAGCTCCTGGAAGCAACGCAGGGCTGGTCCCTTGCAGTGTGTCAGACCGTGCTGCCAGACTCAATGGACTTTTCTCTTTTCTGACGTTTTTTTATTAAGATATGCTGCGCGTGTTATCGCTTCCAAGCTTTCCCAGGCTGGCGCGGAGCGGAGTGGCCCTGTTGCCTGCTTCGTCCCCGCGTCTCCAGCCGGAGCTTTATTATGCGGAGCAGCGCTCGCCGGCGGAGGAGCTGCCAGCTCCGGCCGCCAAGCCAGATTAATAGCAGGAACAAGCCGTCCTGGTGACTTTCCCCATAACCAGGCAGATCTGGCCCTGCCCAGGGGGCTCTTTTGTACCTAGCCCGGGCAGAAGCCCCTTTCTGCTGCCAGCAGCTCGGCCGTGCGCTGCTTCCCATCTGGATCCGCACACACAGGTCTGAGTGGCTGCTGCATCCCATGGCCCAGGGAGAAAAAAATACATATATATGCTATATATTTTTATAAATTATATGTATAGACTATATATATATATATCACCTGTCTATATAAATAATATAAATAATACATTTTATATGCATTTTTTCAGTTTCCTGTAAGCTACAAAGTCGTCACCAGTTGCCTTTGGATGTTTATTTTGAGATCTCGCAAAGTTTCAGACTTCCAGGATTCTGCTTTGGGATTTTCTCTGCTGTTTTCACTTTTTGTGTGTGTTTTTTGGTCTGAAGTTGCGTTATCTCAACAAATCACTGTCACGTTTTCCTGAGCACAGAACTGCTTAGAAACGCTTGCTTCCAAACCACTTTTTTTGTGGCAATGTTAGACAAAAGGGGCTTGTTCTGAGCAAAAGCGGCATCTTTATGTTTGAAAGGGAATACTTGGAGGATAAATCTGCACTCCGGCACTAGCGATCAGTCTTTCATTTCATGCTCTAATTGAACACTGGCTTTGCAACTTAAAAGCAATCTCCCTAAATTGCCTTCTGCTAATGCTTCAGACCAAGGGTGACAGCCAGATTGGAGGTTCGTATGATTATTCAGGCAAATCCTGCCTCTTTGTGCATCACTCTCGTATAAAGGAAAATTAAATTTTCCCCTGTGTTGCAAACACAGATAACGGTGATGTGTGATACAGTTATGGCCCTGCCTTGACCCACATGGGCAACCCATTGAGAGGGATGGGAAAAGCAAACGCCTTTTCCAAACAGCCTGGGATGTTCCATAGGGAAGAGGAGCCAGGGTTAGTCCCACTTCAGGTCACTGGTCCCTCTGCATCACACTGGAGCAGGGAGGATGTCCTTGATGGTCCCTGCTCCCAGGAGTCACAACTAATGGCTATCGATCAGCAGGGAAATGGGACCTATGGGCAGAGATTTACAAGTGCTCCAGCAAGAAATGGGCTCCCTGAGCAGGACACCAGCGTGGATCATGAGGCTTTGAGAGGAATGCGAAGCAACTCTGCACTTTGTCCCTGGCTCTGCAGGCAGAGCTGTTAAACCACGGAATTAAATGCTTCCCTGGCGAGAAGTTAGGCAACTTTTTCTTGAAAAACCCAGCTGGGCCCGTGTTGTTTTCAGATGCCTCTAAAACCACAGCTTTCTCACTTAGATTAGAGCACAGGCATGTAGCCCTTGAAAAGTGCATCCTTTTTTTTTGGTAACCCCTGAACACGCTTGCTGAGCTGTAGGAAAAGCCTGGATTTGCAGAGATCTGAGCTTGAGCTTAATTTGACGTCTATGGTCTCCAGCCATTGACTGATCAATAACTGCTGTTCATCCTAGCTGTTGCTCTCAGTAGTGGTATCTGGTTTAAAACACCCCTCTTCTCTTTTCTCTTTTCTCCTCTTCTCTTCTCTTCTCTTCTCTTCTCTTCTCTTCTCTTCTCTTCTCTTCTCTTCTCTTCTCTTCTCTT
>JAUBOD010000443.1:1684040-1712058 GCA_032353885.1 Nothura maculosa | reverse complement strand
CTCCGCTCCTCTCCTCTCCTCTCCTCTCCTCTCCTCTCCTCTCCTCTCCTCTCCTCTCTTCTTTTTTTTCTTTTTTCTTTCTTTTCCTTCTTTTTCTTTCTTTTTGTGGTCTCAGTTTGTTTCTGAACTTAGAAAAGCAGCCTAGATGTGGTGGGACGTGCTGCTGTGCACGCGCACGTATTTATAGAGACCCATATATGAGCAAGCTGATAAGTATAGGAGAGAAATGTATGTGTTATGCATTGCAGAAAAATAAGCTGAACAAGTGGTGCAGTCCCTGGTTCGCAGAGAAGCAAGGACAATAAAATGTGACTGGCTAATCAAAAGTCTACATCAGATAGGAGAAAAGGCTTATTTGATCCTTTCAGGAATAAGAGTTCTGGTATTTTGGTACTTATTTTGGAAATATCATGACAGTGATTTCATCCTTTGTAGCCACTTGTGGCTCAGTACATTTTTACCATGGTTGCCAAGTAACAATCACTAAGCATTTGTGTCGAGATCTGTAAAGAAAAGCGGAGGGGATGGATAAAAGCTATTTTCAGAGGCATAATCACCGGTGGCTCTTTGGGGGTTGACGGCTAAGTCCACTCAGCAGTGACACTGTTTTATTGATGGCCTCGGGATTACACACAGGAAAACATAAAGCAAAGAGACTAAAGAAGAGATTTTATTATTATTGTTGTTGTTATTACTGCTCTTTCAGAAGAGCCTGGTTTATGAGTGATTAAACAGGCATTATCTAAGCTGGATGTCAAGTCTTGGCTGCAAGAGGCCCGTCACAAACCCTTGCTATGGAGCCATGCTGAGTTCAGGCACTCTGTTGTCCTGATGGGAAAATGCCCGCTCTTGCAGGAAAATTCCCAACTCTGCAGGAAAATCCTCACCACCACGGGAAAATTCTTAGAGGCATGGGCAAATTCCCAGTACTGTGGGAAAATTCCCAATCCCAAGGTCCTAGGAAAATCTGGAAAAAAATTCTTCGTATCAGGTGTCGTGGGAAAATTCTGGGGGTTGGGGGAGAATTCTTGGGGTTGGAGGAAATTTCCAGTGTCACAGAACCACAGAATGGTTGAGGTTGGAAGAAACCTCTGGAATTCATCTAGACCAACCCCTTACGCAAGCAGGGACACCTAGAAAATGTGGCATGGGGTCACATCCAGACAGGTTTTGAGCCTCTCCAAGGAAGGAGACTCCACAGTTTCTGTGGGCAACCTGTTCTTGTCCTGGGCCTGATCACAACCCGCTGAGCTCTGTCATCCAGCCAGTTCTCAATCCACCTCACTGTCCATTCGTTTAACCCACACTTCCTGAGTGTCCCCATGAGGATATCAAATGAGACAGTGTCAAAAGCCTTGCTGAAGTCAAGGTAGACAACATCTATTGCTCTCCATTCATCTACCCAGCTAGTTGTTTCATCATAGAAGGCTGTCAGATTGATGAAATATGATTTTCCCTTGCTGAATCCATGCTGACTGCTTCTGGCCACCTTCTTGTGCTCCACGTGTTTAGAAACGATATCCAGGATGAGTTGGTCCATCGTCTTTCCGAGGAAGGAAATGAGTCTGGCCTATCGTTGTCTGGGTCCTCCTTTTTCCCTTTTGAAGACTGGTGTGACATTGGCTTTCCTCCAGTTCTCAGGCACCTCTCCTGTTCTCTGTGGCCTTTCAGAGATTATGGAGAGCAGCCTAGCAATAACATATCAGTTCCCACAGTACATCCCATTGGGACCCATGGATTGTGTCAAGTTTGCCTAAGTGATCTATAACATGATCTTCCTCAGCTAAGGGCAAGCCTTCCTTTCTCCAGACTTCCTCTCATGTCTCCAGAGTCTGAGATTCCTGAGGGCTGCCTATAGAAGTCAATACTGAGGCAAAGGTGGCATTTAGTAACTCAGCCTTCTCTGTATCCTTCATCACCATCCTCCATCCATCATCACTCCTGTTCAGCAGTGAACCTGCATTTCCCTAGTCTTCCTTTTGCTACTGATGTATGAAGCCCCTCTTGTTATCCTCCACATCCCTTGCCAGATTTAGTTCCAAATGCTCCTCTCCATGGTCCACTAGTTGGCATGTCCCACCACCGCGCACTTGGTTTGGTGTTGCAGGTTGCTATCTGCAAGTGTAAGCCTGTCCCATTTTGGCCAGTGGGGACATTTGCAGGGACAACTTCCATCTGGCTTCCAGGGAATCTTTATTTACCTTTGATAAAGTTCTGACTTGCCCTTGTGTGCTAACGGGTTGCCCGCTACGCCGTTGCGCGTGGACTGCAAGAGCAGCAAGCGCAGGATCAGTCCTTGGCTCATCTGGGTTTGTGCAGTCCCATTTCCATGTCCTATTTAGTGCTTTCCTTGAAACGCCTGTGTCTCCAGGCCTGGCTGCTTGCCCACGGGCCTGACACTGGGCACTGGGCCAGTTGTGCCGGGAAACTTGGTGTTCTCCACATGCTTCGCTCTTTGCCGGTCTCCGATCTCTCACAGCACCCTGGAGAGCCAGGATTATTATCCCAGCTCCTGGGAAAGCCCCGCATAGGGCACAGCCTAGGCAAGGGTGGGTTGGCTCGGGGAGAAGACGGAGCATTTCCAAAACCTTCCAAGCTTCCTTAGGCCGCCAGTGGAAGGAAACCTACATATTTTGCAAGTTTGGAGAGTCTTATAACTCAGTCTAATTTAAGCAGACTTTTATGGGCTTGGCATACCCTCGGCACTGGAGCGAGCCTTCTGCTGAGTTTCCCTCTCTGCAGCAAAGCATAAGGAAGAGAGAATTACTCACCGTGGGCTTTTTTACCCTTTTCCTTTCGCATGTGCAAAGCAGCATATTTTTGCCCTGCAGCTCCATCTGCAAGCGGACGAGCCGCTGCAGCACGTGGGAAGTTTCAGGCCGAACGGCTCAAGTCTCACGCCAAGTGGAAGAGGCTCTGGAAGGGTGGGAAGCGCGGGGCCAGTTCCACGCTCTGCTCCTGTGCCCCGCGGGGCGTCACTCATCCGGACGAGCATGCATAAGGCATGAGGAGCAGCTGGAGCAGCGGTGCCTGCGAGCCCTCCGTGTCTCACTGCCTGACCTGAGAGTGGCGGAGGGCTGGAAAGCAGCTCCCTGGTGCTTGCAAGGAAAATAAAAAAAAAAGAAAAGAAAAGAACATAAATAAAAGCTCGTTAGCTTTGGCTGCTGACCCTGGCTGTCAAAGTCCTCCAGGCTTATTTAGGGGGGGCTGGGAGAGGGCCCCAGCAGGCGGCGGAGGGAATCTCTTTTGGCACCAGCTCCAATTGCGTTTAGCTGGTTCCCCCAGGGAAGCCTCCTCTGATGACCTGGGCAGTGAGAAACAGGTCTAGGCAGGGGGCACTGCCTGGAAGCTCATGCCACCTCAACCGCCCTGCATGGGGCCGGCGTCCGTGCATCCATCCATGCATCCATCCTTCCGTCTGCAGGCATCACCGCTTCTGCGTCGTTCTTTGGAGATGCTCAGAGCTGGTTTTGCAGTCACATGTGCACTGGAGCACGGGCTCTTCTCCTTGGCACAGGGTGCCCCTCACGTTCAAAGTGCTCAGCGAACCAGCGGGCACTTCTCCACGCTCACGTTCCCCTCTCCCAGCTTCACCTCCTCTTTTTTTAGCCTTGTTTTAAAACAATCTCCTTGGTAACCACAGGGAGAATGGAGTTTTTTCCTCCTTCCCAGAGGGCTGGTTTCTTGGTCACCTCGGCACTGGCAGGGATGCAAGAGCTCCCGCGAGCTAATGTCCTTGTTAGCGAGTATGTGCGTGCTTTGCAGCTCCCAGCGTGAGAGTTGGTAGCGCTGGGGGTTGCAAGCAGAGCAGCTGCTTTTGAGGCTTATTTAATCTCCTGGTTCCAACTGCTGGAGCCACACTGTTATGTTTTGCATGATCTCCGCTGCTGGGTTTACTCAGCAGAGTTCACTGAATGATTTTCAGGGCTTACAGTCCCCTTTCCCATTCATTAACCTTCGTTTTGGGGAGTGCCAGAAGGCATTTTGCTAAGCGAGCGATGGGCTGTGTTGGAGGAGCATTGCCCTGGCAACTCCACCAGGTGCACATGGAGAAGGGAAGCCCATATTTGTTTGAAAGGTTATGGCAGTCATTACTGTAAGGACAAATCCAGCTGCAGACAAAAGCTGTGTGAGCACTTCAGGGCACAGAGGAGTCAGGAGCAATTGCACGAGTCTTCCCGTTGTTTTCCCTGTAAATGTTTGCAGGAATAGTCAGGAAGGGCATGGGGGAAGAAAATACCCTCAGTTTGCCCAAAGACCTTGCTTGATCCTCTGTTGATCTGATGCCTTCATTTGGCAGGCTTTGAGGACTGTGGGTCATCGTCATTGGAGATGGTTGGTGATGGGGGAAGGAAGAAGAGTAAAAAGACAATGTCCAAATGTTATTGTGTCCAGACTTACGGGAAGCAGGAGGCCCCAGCTCCAGCTGTCCTAGTGCAGCAACACTTTTAAGAATGGACATGTGCATATGCTGGGACAAGTCAAGAGCAAGTTATGCATCTTTGCTCAGGATACCCCTTGTGAAAGGTGGCCTTTGGAGGGGGATGATGAAGGACAAGTACCAGAATGCAAAACTCCCAGTCAGTTCAGAGCAAATGCCAGGAATTCCCCAGAAAAGCAGCATTTCTCCTCTGAGATTCATTCAGTCCACTCCATCATCTTACCTGGCAGTTGCTGATTTAGAAAGCTGCTCTCTGATGCACCGGACACCAGCAGTGTCTGCCATCTCCCAGGGATTTGAGGAGTAGCATCTCTTTAAGTCACCTTGCATGTCTTGCACTTGGGCAAGGCCAAGGAAGAGTGAACTGGATGGCTTCTTCTATGGTGGTGGTGATGCTCTAGAGCAGATCAGTATCACAGAGTTGAGCGGTGGGATGTCATTTAGACTTCATGGATCTGGAGGTCAGAGGGTGGGTATTGGGTTATCTGGTCATGGAGAGGACAATGCAGCCCTGTACTCCTACAGGGATTGATCTGGCAGGGCTGATTTCTTCAGCAAGGTGAAGGGCAATCCATTTTGGCTCTGAAGGTGGAGGAGGACGGGGGGCACCAAACCTGAGCTGCTGGACTAACAAAATGAGCTGCCACATCTAATCAGCTCACGTTTGCCCTTCCTAAAGCTCATGTCAGACTGCGCTTCAGGGAGGCTCTCCTTCGCCCTCCGTGTCATGTTTGCACTGCCTCTGGCGAGGTTTTTATTAAGAATAAACATTTCACGTCAGCAAGCTCCAATTCTGGAAAGGTTTCTGCATGGCTAAAAATCTGTCACTCATGGGGCATCTTACATATATGGGATGTCATCAGCACAGGCTCAGGGCTGTCTGCCCGTGTGCTCCTGTTTCCCTTTGACCATCATCACCCATCAGTAGTTAGCCATGCCAATTTTGTCTCCGTGGTGGGCTC
The DNA here is from genome assembly GCA_032353885.1 of Nothura maculosa. NCBI lineage: Eukaryota > Metazoa > Chordata > Aves > Tinamiformes > Tinamidae > Nothura > Nothura maculosa. The sequence goes on along the minus strand of JAUBOD010000443.1, from coordinate 1,706,655 downwards.
ATTCCCACAGCCTTGTTGGGAAACACAGGTTATGCTGTGACTCTTAGTGGTCACAAGCTCCATACTGACAGAGCATGGTCTGCACCAAGCTAAGGCACTTGGCTGAGATAGGCCTTCCAAGGGCAACCTTGGGAAAGAGCTCCTCAAATTAGGCCGCTCAGGAGGGCGAACATTGGACCCCGTAGTTCACGATACAGTTATCCAGATCTGAAGCGCTACCTGAGGACAAGGACTTTATTTTTTGGTAGGCAAGGGATGCTTTAGGTGTCTTTCATGTCACGCCACGGGTAGGGATGAGGTGCCTGAAACAAAAGACAACTGGCTGAATTCACTGGCTGAATAAAGACAACTCTAGCCACTGTTTGGGAGCCAGATGAGGAAACGAGACCCCCTCAGAGGTGACACGTCAAGTCTGTTCATGTGGAGGGATACAAAGTTGGACTGCAGGATCATGTATCTTTCCACACATGACCATTTCCCGCCACCACAGCCATAACCATGCACTTCATAGATGGTGGTGAGGAGCCCTAGAGAGCCCATGACCCACATGGAAGTGTTAGAAACCCCCTCGGCTAAAGCCATTGCGTGACACCACGTCATTTGTACGCTCCGTCCCGTTTCTGTGCATCTTCTGTCTCTTAGGAAGGAGCGTCTTTGAGACAGCTGCCTGGGCACCCATGTTGCCCTCTCTGCACATCCCCAGCTGGGCGCACGCCGCCCGCACCCAGGGCTACCTCCCACCACAGAGCTGGCTTTCTCCACGCACGTGAGGCTGTCAGCTCCTCACCATCAGGTATGACTTGGTTGCCAGCCAGTTGGAGGAAAAAACAATCTGTTCCTTTTCCTTCCCAGCAACAAAACAACTTCCCTTCTCACAGGGCTGTCAGAAATTTGAGCAATGAAGCTGCTAAGTGCAGAAAAGCACTCCCTGGCACCGGGGCTCAGGGAGCTTCACGCTGCAGAGGTGAGCACAGAAGTGGCAAGGTCGCCTGGCATCTCCAGCAGCACAATCAGAGCCTTGAGAGGAGACACAGCCCCCGAGATGGGAGCTTGCCCAGGCAAAGAGGGCAGCTGGGATGATGATGGAGAGCAAGGACAATGGAAGACAGGAGCAAGGGGCAAACAAATCTACTCATTCCTGACAGCTGGCTCCAGCCATGCCCCAGGATCCTGGGCCCTGCTCTGTGGCCTGAGTATCTGCTCTCCCTTGCTTTGACTCTGCCCCCAGCTGCAACCAGCCCCAAAGCTGGTTTGCTGGCAGAGAAGCCAGTTGCGCACAGGGTGCTTTCCTCCTCTGGTGAAGGTCAGCCTCCATGCTGAGGACACCCACGGAGGTCCTTCTCCTGAGGCACTTAGGCCTGTCCTGCCAGGACTTTGTCCCTGGCAGTCACTTGCTCACAGCTTTCTCTTGATGCTCGGGTTTTCCTACCACTGATACTGGGTCTCTTTTACCTGGGCCAAGAGCCCTGCTCTGGCATGAAGGTAGAGGGCATCCGCCTTGCACGCAACCATCTGCAATTCTTTAATGGACATGATTCTTCCCCAAGCCTGCAGCCACAGCTGAGGGTTTCCTCTCATTTCCATGTTCCCACAACCAAAGAATAAAAGAAACGTTGCAGAACTGCAGCTTGAGCTCCTCTTACCTTCAGAGCAGCTATCAACCCTATGCTGCAAATAAGGTGAGGATCTGATAGGATGTTTGGCTTTGCACCTGTGCTGGCACCCATCACATTCAGCACCTGTCCTCAGGGCCTTAGCAGCTCTGTTTGCATGGCCAGTGTGCTAAGCCTCACCTCCTCATTAAAGGATAAAACAAGACAAGTGTGTGTGGTCCTGCATGCTGGAGCTTCTGTGATGTCTGCTTAGAGGCTGTTCTTCAGTGTGGTGGCATCTGCAGTTGGCTTTTGATGTTTGTGGTATGCCAGGTAATTTATTGGTGCAAGTTTGGCCCTGGTAAGCAGTATTTTCCTCTCAGTGATTCCCCAAGCAGCATTGGTTTTGCCAAGCAAAAGAGTGGGCAAAATGCTAAGACTTTACTGCTTCTTGGAAGTCATTGTTATTTTGTGGTCTGCATGGATGAATGGTAGGTGTGTTACCCATGGCAGTCTGCTGTTTTCAAATGAGTGTGAAGGGCAAAGAATGAGGCAGGGTGAAATGGGAGGGTGCTGCATCCCTAGAACACCCTGCTTACCTGGGAACAAGGAAAGTGGGGTCTACCTGTGCTTTTTTTGCATTTCACCACAATCTATCCTAGGCTAGACTACCTCTTGCTCACATACATATGGTACATAGGGTACATGTGCGTTTGAATGGCAGGTAGGGCTAATAAATAACTCCCATGCTGCCCACACACTGCTGCTGGTGGTCACCTTCCCCACGGCCAGCAGATCTGTGCTACTGACAGCGCTGGGGCTGGGATGTGCCACAGCAGTTGGGCTGAACATCCTCAACCTGACAAGGTCTTGAGCTGCCCCATCTAGTTTTGAAGTTGAACTGAGCTTGGAGGTGGGCCCCACTCTGAGCAGGTGATTGAACCTCAAACCTCCAATGTCTCTGCCCACCTAATCCTTCCTACAGGCCTGCAAACACCATCAGTCCAGCTCCCTCCGTTGCTGCAGCACCCAGCAATGGAATGACTTTGTCAAAGCAAAGCTTCCTAGGCTGTCTCCATCAGGAGCCATCAGCATCTTGCACTCTCCATTGGCACATACTGGGATTCTCTTCTTTAGAACTGTTTTTATTGCCCTCCCTGCTGGCCTTTTCAAAGCCTGTAAAGCCTATAGCATCTGTAGTAACGTTGCATCTCATACCAGAGTACATCCAGGCTCTCTTAAAATCATCACTTAGCAGCACGCTGAGAAGATGGCAGAGCAGGATCGCGTCAGTGCTGGAGTGATACCTCACCTGCTAATAGATAGGTTTGGCATGCATTTAATGGGACGTAAAGAGCACTTAAAGCTGAGCTGAGAGCATCCACCGCAGCTCTGCACTTCCCTGCCGGTTGGGGAGACACTTGGGAAGTGCTGTCATCAAGACACCGTGTGTGACAAGTGTCCTGCACCTGCAGGCTGTGTGCTTGCAGCATCGCCAGCATGAGGGGCTTTTCTTTCTGGTTAAGCAACCGGACAAAAACGCTGGTAATGCTGCTTTGAAGCAGCGCAGTTGCTCTGTGTTGTTTGGATAGGGAGCACCTCCAAAAAACCATGCTGCAGGTGATGGAGTGAGGCACAGGACTAGAAGGGGCTGGGGGCAACAATGGGCTAAACTATGGGGGTTTGGCTGCTCTCTGGGAAGAGTCAGTTACTTTGGGGCACTCACTGGCCTTCAAACTGATGTAATCTCCAACAGCATGGCCAAGAAATCCTTTGCACTGTGATTTCAATGGCATCCCAACAGCAAAAACGTCATGATGGGTCTTGCTGGTCAGAGAGCAGCCCCCACAGCCCCTTGTGCACCAACACCAGCAGCAGCATCTGCCCAACACAGAGCACTTGCTCACACCCAAGAAAGATCATCTGGGAAACAGTAGTGCCAGCTTTCAGTCCTGCAGCCTCAGGACTCGAGGGGTCCCTGGTGCTGTTGGACCCCACCATGAGGAACAGCTTTGGGATTGTCACCCCAGCTTCATTTTGTGTTGGAGAATTGTTTAGCAGGGCTTTGAAAGCGGCTGTTTGCAAGAAGTCCAGCTCGCACCCATGGGAATGCTGCAGCAGGATGCCCCTGGCACCCTCACAATCCACAGAGGCAGTTTTTTTAATTAACTTTCCTTTGCAGAGCTTTCTTTTGCTCTATGTAGAGGGAGGCTGCAGTGTACGTTTTAATGGAAGTTGTTGGGAGAATTATAGATTTTGTTAGTAATGTTTTTGAAATGGTGCCATTCTGTTAAATCTGTCAGGCTCTCTTTGACGGTGTGGCTGGGAGCATTTCTGCATCCTTCATTAGTTTTTTAATACACAATAATTTCCCTTAACTCATCACTGCAAAACAGGATTGGCTGTGTGCTCGGTAACCATTTTTCCTACATACCAAGCTATTGCAGCAATAATTATGAACAGAACAAATTATTATGGATATTCATTATAAAATACAATTACTCCGAGCTGTGCTCTGTTGTTGCACTTCTCAGAGCTATCACTCACTTGGAGTAAATGGTTTCATTATAAGCATGAAGGGCAAACTTAATACACTTCTGATTCATAGCAAACAGCACAAGAAATCATCTCTGCTGTTCCTCCAAATGCTTGGTGTTTGCTCTGAACTAGAGAAAATAAAATAAAATAAAAAGAAGTGGCTGATGTCAGAGATTTGCTAGCTGAGGGGAGGGACTCTGGCTGGCAACGGGAGTGTCTGTAAGGAGGCCAGGAAGCTGGGAGAGGTTGCAACGTGACATGAATTTCTCTTGCCCAAATGGTGTGGCTTGCTCTTGGGTTTGTGGCCTTGCAGTTTGGGAGATGTTGGGCTGAGGAAGCCTTGGGGTTGCTTGGACTCGCTGGAGGAGCTGGGAATGGGGTGGGAGGTGCTTCCTTGGAGGACACATCTTGGATATATCTTGGTGTCTTCAGGATGAGGCGCTACCAAGGGACCCTGTTGTGCAGCAGGAACGTGGTGCCATTCTCAGCGGTGGCCGCTGCCCATGTTGGAGAGGATGGCACCCTGTGTGTGGTGGGCACCACGGTCCACACTGAGCCCGGGGTGAACTCAACCCCTCGGCTCCTGCCCTTTGCTTTTGGCTGTGCCGCCTCGCCAGCCTGCGCTACCAAATCTGTTGTTTTCTTTCCGCAGCCACCTTCTCCTGGCCTCTCTTCCCTCCTTCTCCTCCTTCTGCCTGTCTCCCCTCCTTCCTTTTTCCCTCTTACTCTTGAATCTCTATTCTTCTTCTCTGTTCCAGCAAAACGATATCAATCAAGGTGATAGATGATGAGGAGTATGAGAAAAACAAGACCTTCTACCTAGAGATCGGGGAGCCCCGGCTGGTGGAGATGAGTGAGAAGAAAGGTGGGGGACCTGCTCCGGGGCTGACCCAGCCTGTGTGTCCCTGTCTGGCTCACTCATGCCTGGCACCCGCACCACACAGCCCACATCCCCGCGGCCTACGGAAAGGGCAGGAACCAGAGCGCCTTGGCCATGTCCTCCAAGCCCTTGATGGCCAGCCTTGCTCCAGCCCTTTTCCGTACGCCCGTGGTGGGAGACGTGCAGCCGCTTTCCCCCCTGCCCAACCATCTCTGGCACCACGGCACCTGGGCGGACGTGAAGTGCATGAGCGTGCAATGCCGATCATGTGTTTGCCTTTGTCTTGTGTTCCCACAGGAAATTCATTACCCTTAGAATACTTGACCGTGAGGAGTATGAGAAAGAGTGCAGTTTCTTCCTTGTGCTTGAGGACCCAGTGTGGCTACGAAGAGGAGTGAAAGGTGTGAGAGTAAAACCAGACCAGCTCTCGAGACGCTGCCGTCCGCTTTCTCTGTGTCTCCCTACTCTCACACTCCTTTCTCCTCGCACTTTGGCTCCTGGCCGGTTTTGCCCTCCTTCCTTTGAAGCTTAGCCGCTGCGCCTTTTTTGCTCTTGTTTTCTTTACTCTTTTGTTTGGTGCAGCCTCTCCCTGTCCCCGGAGGGCCCTGAGGTCCCCGGGCAGGGGCCGGCGAGCACTCCCAGCCTCCCCCAAAAGGCGTTTTGAATGCACCCCGCAGCCACGTCTGCCTTCAGCCAGCTGGGAAATGCAGGCTATGCAGGTTAAAATAAAAAGGATGCTGCATCATTTTTGTCAGAAGAAAAGACAGCCTTAGCTTGAAAGGAAACGCATGGCCAAAGCAGTAACTTTAGCCTCTTCTATTGCAGCGAGGCTCTGGAAATAGCTCAGGAGCATGGCACGAGCGGGTAATAGCATGAGATGCAATCGCTACAGAAGGAATTGGGTTATGCTCAGGTAAAGTTCCCTGGCTGTGTGCTAGATAATAGCTGCTTGTAGGAATAATAAAAACAATTTCTGCTTTCATCATGGAAAATAGAAATAGCCCCATGCCAACTGCAAGCCTTCCCAAAAAGACAAGGCGTGTATCTCCACGTCTTTTGTTCCCTTTTGTCCTGCGAGGAAATTAAAATTCATGGCGACAGCTAATCTTTGTGCACGAGCAGTGGCTGAGCAAGAAGCAGTTTTACAGTTACTTAAGCTAATGAGTTGCAACACCGCAGACCATTATTAATGCCGGTGTAAGAAGCGGGGAGCACCGCTCGTTCTGCCTGCTTGCCTTGGAGCTCCTTTCTAATTCCTGGCCCGCAAGCTCCCCCTTCAGCAGGCACAGGGTTTTCATGTGCTATACCTTCAGGATCCCACATGCCCGGGCTTTCCCCGTGCTGGGCATGGAGATGCAGATGCATTTTAAGTGCAAAGTCCTGTAGTGATGCCCTGTTCCTCTCTGGAAACCAGCTGTAGCATCCTTGCTAGCAGCGTGCCTGGTGTTTGAAGTCAATAGTCAGGCTAATGGAAGCAGGGCTCAGAATTGAGATGTGCTGGTGTGGTCCGTTTGCAGAGGGAGCGAGCAGTATTGCTTGGTGGTACTCGGGACATCTCTGGGCCACCATGAGTGTCGCCAGGCTCTAACTCAAGGTTGTTGAGGAAGCTTGAGGGAAGATCAGCTCTAAAAACTCCCTAGCTACAAGTTTAGAAGGATGTGCTGCCATTTGGAGGGACCTGGACAGGCTGGAGAGATGGGCAGAGACGGACCTCATGAAGTTCAGCAAAAGGCAAGCACATTGTCCTGCACCTAGGAAAGAACAATGCCCTGCACCAGGACAAGCTGGGAGTTGGGCTACGGGAGAGGAGCTCAGTGGAGAAGGATCTGGGATCCTGGTGGACAAGAAGTTCAGCATGAATCAGCAATGTGTCCTTGTGGCCTACAAGGCCAGTGGTATCCTGGGGTGCATCAGGAAGGGTGTTGCCAGCAGGCTGAGTTGAGAGAGGTGATTGGCCCCCTCTGCTCAGCCCCTTTAAGGACGCATCTTGAGTGCTGTGTCTGGTTCTACACTCCCTGGTGCAGGAGAGACATGGAGCTACTGGAATGAGTGCAAGCAGAGCCCTGCTAAGATGATGAAGGGACTAGAACATCGCTTCTAGGAGGACAGGCTGAGAAAGCTGGTCCTGTCCAGCCTTGACAAGGGAACGCTGAGCGGGGCCTTATCAGTGTGTATAAGTATCTGAAGGGAAGGTGTCCAGAGGATGGGGCAAGGCTGTTGGTGGCCATCATTATGACAAGAGGCAATGGCACCATTTGAAACACAGGAAGCTCCATCTGAAAATGGGGAAAAAACTTATTGTCTGTGAGGATGAGTGCTGGATCACACTGCCCAGAGAGATTGTGGAGCCTCCATCCTTGGAGATAGTCACCAGCCACCTGGACAATGCCCTAGGCAGTGTGTTCTAGGTGTCCCTGCTTGTGCAGGACTGGATGATTCCTAAAGGTCCCTTCCAGCCTCAACCCTTTTGTGATTCTAAGCTGCCGTTTACTGCTTTGGCCATCCGATGACTCATCATTGCTCATATTTTTGCACTCCTGCTTTTCCAAAACCAGTGCCCCAGAGCCTGACGACATTTCTGAGATGTGTCGCAGGTAGCCGCCAAGGAAGAGCCTTTTTGTCTCGTTTTTGGAGACTTGGCATGGTTTGTTGAGTGAGAAGATCTCTGAGCCAAGCTCCTTTGCCACACACGTCTCCTCTCTTGTTTTCTCCATTTGAAGCACGGCTCGCTGTCCGCCTAGGCAGCCGGAGGAGGCCAAAGCCCGTAGCCACCACACATGGGATCTATTTGCCCTTCTGGGGCAGAACTGCCACCAAGACCAATGGAAGACCTTGCACATCCAATTCCAAGGGAATAAATGAATTTTTGGGAGTGTGCCTTTTAATCCCATGTTTGCAGTGGTTTGTTTTTTTTTTATTACCATCACCATCATTATTTTAAATCTACAGCCCCATGAAACGTCTCTGTTCCTTCATTTTTAGCACACATCTCTCAACACTAACGGCATCCTACAGCTTTTACAGATCCGAAGCCTCTGGCTGGGGATGCGGAGCCTTTCTGTGGATGTGCCCCTTTTTTTTTTTCCTTTTTTTTTTTAATATCATTTTGTTGTATCATTTACTTTCTCTTCTTCTATGTTTGTCTCTGTCTGTCTCCTCCGCAGCCCTGTTGTTGAATGAGCTTGGTAAGCGCGCATCCATCTCTCTGCCCTGTTTCTCCTGCCTGTCCTCCGGGAGCTGCCTGGAAAGCGGTTCCCGGCTTGGGAAACCAAGGGGTCGGACCATGCACGCGAGGCCACCCACCGGGCCAAAAAAAAGAAAAAAAAACACACAAAAAATGGGAATGGTGGGGGGCATTTTTAGGGTACTCCCATCTCAGGGAGCCCACATGGCTTGGAAATTCCCTCAGGGGCCGGGCTGGGGCCAGTGTCCCCACTCCTGTGCTGGCAGAGGACGCCGGGGGACACTGGCCTCGAGGGTGATGCGTCTGGGGCAGTGGGAGCCTAAATAACCCTGTCTTTCCTTCTCTCCTTCCTGCTGCTTCTCTTTGGGGTGTTTTTGGGGGGGCTCGCCCAAGGTGGCTTCACCATCACAGGTATGGATTTCTGCTCTTTTTCCCCCCCCTCATTCCCATCCCCGCTGCCCTTCCTTCCTTCCTTCCTTCCTTCATTCCGCGGTGTTAGCGGCCTCGCGCTCACCCTGCTCTCTCCTCCCGCTCTCTTCCTCGCCCGCTGCCCGCGGCGCCCGCAGGGAAGCTCTGGCACGGTAAGGTGGCCCTGGTGGCCGCGGGGGACCCGCGTGGGAGGGCGCCTCGGCGTCCCCCTCCGGGCCCCGCTCAGCCGCCGCTCGCTTTGCTAGGCCGGCCCGTCCTCAGGAAGGTCCAGGCTAGGGATCGACCTCTTCCTCACGCCGTGGTGGCCCTGCGAGGTACCGCGGCGCCGTCGAGCCCCACTAACACGGGGGCAAGGGCAGTGGGGAGGTGGTGGCAGCCTGTTGGCCTCCCCTTCCCCAATTAACCCCGGGCACATCCAGCCCTTGCCAGGTTCCCCGCAGCCTCGGCAGTGCCGCTCCAGAGGAGCGGGCACCCCGTGTCACCCATGATCCTGCAGCGGTCCTGGAGAGCAGCCCCGGCCCCAGCTCACGGGCAGGCTCTTTGCCTTGCAGAGGAGAACGAGGAGAAGCAGCCCCTGACCAGCAAGGAGGAGGAGGAGCGGCGCATTGCCGAGATGGGGCGCCCGGTCCTGGGGGAGCACGCCAAGCTCGAAGTCATCATTGAGGAGTCCTACGAGTTCAAGGTACCAGCAGCACTGCGCATGCTCTTTGGCTGAGTTAACCTTTTCCCTGTTTTTTCCCCCTAAATCTAATGCTACACTCTGTACTCCCACCTGCAGAATACTGTGGACAAGCTCATCAAAAAGACCAACCTGGCCCTGGTGGTGGGCACCAACAGCTGGAGGGAGCAGTTCATTGAGGCTATTACTGTCAGCGCTGGTAAGTGTGGGTTGCTGCTCCAGGTGGCTTATGCTAAAGCTCTCAGACCTCTTGGTTTGGCTGTATCCATAATACTGGTCCTAGTGGAGTGGCATGAGGCAAGAGAGACTGTAGAGTTAATGGCAGTGTCTGCAGAAACCCAAAAGCTCAGCAAGTCTTGCAATGCCATCACCATCTGATGCACAGGTCACCTCCTGTGGGAAGGGCTCCTGTAGCACCTCACAGAGGAACATCCTGGTGGCTATCAAGTGGCAGAGGGGAGAAATTGTTTTAGCTGAAAGAAATCTAGGGGGCAAACTGTGTTTAAAGCCACTAACATCATGCTGGATCTCCAGGAACGTGGTCAGACAGATCTTGAGAGGCCAAAGGCCCAGCAGGACTGGCATAGACACCCACCACCTGGCTGCAGAAACGAGTCAGCCTTGGGAAAGATCTGCTGCATTTGGCTGCCCCACTTAGCTTCCCAAGGAAAATCCTGCCTGCTTGATTCCTAAAGCCCCAGGCTAAGGGCTGGGAACCACTGCGAGTGCATTGTTTGCCTGTGCTCTCTTTGTGTCTCATTTCAAGCAGGAAAATGCAGAGTGCAAATCCTTTTATTTTTTCCCCCGAAACTTCACTACAGGTGACTGCAGCCCCAGAGGTTGTGGCTCAGTGGCTCAATAGCAGCTTGTGCTGTTTGTGAGCATGGCTGTATCTCTCTCTTGAAGAAGTGGCTTTCTCTCAGAAACACCTTGCTGAACTGATTTCACAGATGCTAAGATTATCAGTATGTCCAGAACTCAGTTCAGGTTTACTAGTAGGCCCAGCAGCATTGCCATTCCTGTGGGAAGTTGAAGACAGAATGTTTCTCCAGATGTGATTTTAGAAGCAGGACACATAATAATTCTCTGGTTGGAAGACACAGTTCCTGTAGTCCAGCCTGGGCTGCATGCGTGTACACCAGGGCAAAATCAACCAGCTTAGATGAAATCACTGAGAAGGGTGATTTGAGCTCATCTGGCTAATTTTATGTTGACATCCAAGGGGGGACATTTGTACTTCCTACCCCGGCCTCTGCAGTGCAAGGACAGCCCTCTGACCGGCACAAATTGAAAGTGATGGTCATGCTATCTTTCCTTTGCCTCCAAGAGCAAGGACAGGACATCTTAGAGCAGCCATCCCCTCCAATTGTGGTCTCTCCCTTCATAGCATTGTTATTCTCAAAGCCTCCAGCCAAGAATCTTCCCATTATTTCGGATATGGCGTGGATATATTATGTGAGACAGTCCTTGCTGCAGGTTTGGTAGCTAATATGACTAAAATAATCTATGCCAGAATCAATTACTTAATTGCATTCCATATTATAGCAAAGAGAGTCACTGGGCTTTGCGCCTCACCTCTGTGACACGTGACGACTGCAACTATGTGGAAAGCCCTGTCACTACTGTGCCTTGAGCATGCAGCCACCAGCAGTGCTAGAAGGGTGATAAACAGACATGCAGTGTTGGTGGACATGAGCAGACTCTTGTAAATGGCCATGAGGTGTTTGCTTTTGAGCTCCACGCCTAAGTTTTTGCTGGTATCTAGCTGCTCTGGTCTCGTGCTAGCTGAGTTACCACATCTCAAAGGTTGGAGTTTGGATGTGTGAGTGCGGGCATGTGGAAGTCATGCATCCCGGCTTCAAAATGCCAAAATCCCAGCTGAGGAAAGGAATGGCAAAATCCCCTTTCCCAAGCAGCGAGCCATGGGGGCCATGCTAGCCAAGGGGATGAGCAGGTAAGAGAAGGGGCTTGGGCGTGCAGGCAGTGCAGTGAAGGCTGTGCTGGGCCCTGTGGAGCCTCACCAGAGCCTGCTGCACTGAGGTTGGCTCCTTGGGTGCAGCTGCCCTTGGTGTGGGTCCAGCAGCCCCCAAACTGGCTCCTGCTGCAGGTTTATGCCAGATGTCCTGGGTCACCTACACAATGCCCTTCCAAACGTCTTGGCAGGAGCTGGACAGCTCCTGGAAAGAAACTACCATTATCCCTGCTTAACAAAATGTTCGGCAGATCTGCATTAATGCTGTGATAGTGGCCCTCCTGTTCATTTTTTTAATCTCTTATCATTTCCATAGAGATTTACATCCACGAGAGTCCTGCAGCTGTATAGTTTGGGAAAGATTTAAAGTTCCTGCTGTGAAATTACAGTGACAGCACAGCACAGGGTGCCCTGCAAGGACCAGCCTTTGTGCAGGGGGCAAAAAAAGCCAGTTGTGGTTTCCCAGGCTAAAAAATATGTTGCTTATCTCCACCATGATGCACAGGAATGGGATAATAGCACCATGCTTTGGATCAGTTACCATTTCTGCCACAGTGAGCATGATGCTTGAAGGCCAACCAAGACGTGACTTCCCATCATCGTACTGTAGAGACACCAGGTTTCTCGCTGCCTCTTGCTTACCTGTAGCTCTTGATCTGCAAAGGCGCCTCGAAGCTCAAGCTCTTCAGTGCTCTGTGCTCTTCAGTTCAGAGGACTTTCCCAGATTCTTGGTGGTCTTATTTAGTGAAATCTTGAAAACCTCTGAAGATAGAGATGTCCATTACTCCAGCTATATGCCCCACTGTCCTGGAGAAGTCCCTGCTGCTGTCCAGCTGTTACCTCCCAAGCTACAGCTGGAGAAGGTTGCCCCTTGTTTTGCTTGTCAGTGCCAAGGGGAGTTTGGCTCCATCCTATTATCTCCCCTCAGTGATGCTGTGGGCAAGAGCCCTCACAATGCAAGCAGAGAGCAGGGACTCATGTGCATCACAGCAGTGGCAAACCCGTGACTCTGGCTCCCCTTACAGGTTCCTAAAGCTCTTGTGAAGACTCGGGTAATCCAGGCATCACTAGGCTTTTCTTCCATGGGTTTGGCCTCGACCTTTCCAGAAGGGCTGCCTGTCATGATTGTCCATTTGGCTTTCCAACACTTTATGAGAAGGCAATTGCCATTATGAGCAGCGATGATCAGAAAACACACTAGTCACTTCACCCAGTAATGCTGTTGTCATGGCACAGTGCCATCCTTTGAATGCAGGGTTAATTGACACCTTTGTACGGGTGTACAGCATACAGCAAGACCATTTTATTCTCCCTGCAGGAGATTTTATACATATCAATTAAGGAGAACGATATGGAGAGAAGAATGCTTGCCCAGGCCAGCAGAGGAGCAGATAAAAATTGTGTGGTATAATTTGAAAGTGTTTAACTGCCGGCTTGTTATTGTGGCTACAGGGTGAAGCAGGATGCAGGTCCTTCATCACTTATTTCTGGTATTCAGTGTGGTAGGATTTTGTCACCTCATCCACTGTGTTGTAGTGGAGCTTTCACCAGGTGCTTGTGGAGTCCTTCTGTCTTGGCCCCCTTTCCCTCCTGTCCTGAGGGCTCCTGTGCCCAGGACTCCTGAATAGAGGGAGATTTGATGCTCCATGTTCCTGGAGAGAAAAAAACATCAGAGACAAGGGCAAAGTGAGAAACCCCTTAGAAACCCATTTCAATGGGTCTCAGTTTCCAGAAAATGACCTATTTGGAAGTCATATCTTCTAGGGCCATCTCTGAGCCCAAGCCATGAAAGATGGTGTCTTGAGGGGGAGCCTTTCCTGCACAGGAGCTTTGCCTGTCATGATTGTCCATTTGGCTTTCCAACACTTTATGAGAAGGCAATTGCCATTATGAGCAGCGATGATCAGAAAACACACTAGTCACTTCACCCAGTAATGCTGTTGTCATGGCACAGTGCCATCCTTTGAATGCAGGGTTAATTGACACCTTTGTACGGGTGTACAGCATACAGCAAGACCATTTTATTCTCCCTGCAGGAGATTTTATACATATCAATTAAGGAGAACGATATGGAGAGAAGAATGCTTGCCCAGGCCAGCAGAGGAGCAGATAAAAATTGTGTGGTATAATTTGAAAGTGTTTAACTGCCGGCTTGTTATTGTGGCTACAGGGTGAAGCAGGATGCAGGTCCTTCATCACTTATTTCTGGTATTCAGTGTGGTAGGATTTTGTCACCTCATCCACTGTGTTGTAGTGGAGCTTTCACCAGGTGCTTGTGGAGTCCTTCTGTCTTGGCCCCCTTTCCCTCCTGTCCTGAGGGCTCCTGTGCCCAGGACTCCTGAATAGAGGGAGATTTGATGCTCCATGTTCCTGGAGAGAAAAAAACATCAGAGACAAGGGCAAAGTGAGAAACCCCTTAGAAACCCATTTCAATGGGTCTCAGTTTCCAGAAAATGACCTATTTGGAAGTCATATCTTCTAGGGCCATCTCTGAGCCCAAGCCATGAAAGATGGTGTCTTGAGGGGGAGCCTTTCCTGCACAGGAGCTTTGCCAAACTCCCAGGACAGGTGAGTCTAATCTGGCACTTCTTTCTTCTTTTTTTTTCCAGGGGAAGATGATGACGATGATGAATGTGGGGAGGAGAAGCTGCCCTCCTGCTTTGACTACGTGATGCACTTTCTGACCGTCTTTTGGAAGGTCCTTTTTGCCTTTGTGCCCCCAACAGACTACTGGAACGGCTGGGCCTGCTTTGTGGTCTCCATCCTCATGATCGGCCTCCTGACAGCTTTCATCGGCGACCTGGCCTCCCATTTCGGCTGCACTATCGGCCTGAAGGACTCCGTGACCGCAGTCGTGTTTGTCGCGCTAGGAACGTCAGTGCCAGGTAAGGCAAATGGTAAAAGCTTCTTCTGGAACAGGCTTCCCAGGGAGGTTGTGGAGTCTCCTTCTCTGGAGGTCTCCAAACCCACCTGGATGCCGCCCTGTGCCACCTGCTCTAGGTGCCTGCTGGAGCGGGAAGGTTGGACCAGATGATCTCTAGAGGTCCCTTCCAACCTGGAATATTCTGTGATTCTGTGAAACAAGTCTTAGGTCTTGGAGAAAACAGTTGAGCACCTGAAGTTTGGGATGGGAAAGCAGGGCCCTGAGGTGCTCAGCTGTTTTCTCCAAGACCTAACGAGGAGAGATTTAAAACATTCATGGAAGCTGCGCATCAGTCCCAGGTGGAACAGGAGGATGGAGATGGGGATGTGGATTGAGTCCTCATGCTTCTTTCTCTCAACAGTCCCAAATGTCCAGCAGTCAGCACTTGGGTACCCTAGAAGCTTGAAAATGGCCTAAAGATCTAAGGACTAGGAAAAAAAAAATAAAAACAGAGGATAGATTTGGACAAAGGACGGAAGGAAAGGGATTTGGGGGATTCTGGAGCTTAATGGCATTAGTTCCTCAAGGATGCTGCATAATCTGGACAATCTAAAACTTTCCTCCTGTTCCTGCTGACAAAAGCTGGCATTTAAGGAAACATTCCAGAAAGGCATTTATGGCTGCTTTTGACTTATCCTGTTCAGATGAGATACCTTTGGAGTTATATTATCTGGGCATATCCTTTGCGCTCCTCAAGGGAGATGGTCAGAGTGTGGACAAGTGAAACCAAGCATCTCATCTGGTTCGTTTGATAAGTTTCTGGAGTTGACTTTATGGAACAAAATATAGATATTTGGCCTCATAGAGGGTATAAAATACTGGGGGTGTGTGGTGGCTGTATCCCAGCTCCACTCTTGCAGGGCTAGAGCTGCTGGGGAGCCTGGGCTCGCAGGCACCCGATGTGCAGATTTTCTCTTCCATAGAAGGGATGAAAACTGAGCTCTTCTTTACCAGCGTGTCAGGGTCCGGGCAAAACACTGTTAAGATGGAGAGAAATTCCAAGCCTGTTTCCCTGCCTCCTCTCCACAGACACCTTCGCCAGCAAAGTGGCCGCCACGCAGGACCAGTACGCGGACGCCTCCATCGGGAACGTCACCGGGAGCAACGCCGTGAACGTTTTCCTGGGCATCGGGGTGGCCTGGTCCATCGCGGCCATCTACCACGCGGCACACGGACAAGCCTTCCAAGTCTCGCCCGGCACCTTGGCCTTCTCCGTCACCCTCTTCACCATTTTTGCTTTTATCAGCGTGGGTGTGCTGCTCTACCGGCGGAGACCTGAGATCGGAGGTGAGCTGGGCGGGCCGCGGACTTCCAAGCTGCTCACGTCCTCCCTCTTCATCCTCCTTTGGCTCTTGTACATATTCTTCTCATCTCTGGAAGCCTACTGCCACATAAAGGGCTTCTGAAGGAACACTCAGAGATAGAAATTGTATATATATCTATATGTATCTATATAGAGCGATATATAGGTATAGATATAGATATAACGCTGTGTATAATGAACAGAGAAAGAATAAAGGAGATTTGCCATGTTCACACACCTGCTGATGGGGGAGCAGCTTTGGAGCGGTCTTGGAACTAGAGACGGGAGCCCAAAGCTGGCAGCACCTCAGCGGCGCCGGGGCAGCGCCGGGAGGCCGAGTCCTCCCTGCGGCGCCAGGAGAAGCCACCGGACCCTCTCTGCTCGCTCCCAACGCCCGCCCCAGGCAGGATGGATGCGGGGGCCGCCAGCGGAGCGGTGGGAAGGCGAGGAGCCTTCCCTCATTCCAACCACGGCCTTGCCTGCCTTCCCCGCGTGCCTCCCGGGGCAGCGAGCCGCTGACCGGACTGGAGGCCGGGAGCTTTCCGAGGATACAAACACAACCTTCGCCGTCGTCCGAGTTTCTTTTTCCCCTTCGTCTGCTCATTCGTGCCGTCCCGGCGTGTGTACAGTTGGCATCTCTGCCCGCCCCCGCTCCCTGCCCTCTGTGCTTCGGGGCGCGCGGCCCCGCGCCTCCTTGGGCATGCTCTCGTGGTCCTCGTAGCCCTTCTGCATGACCGGAACGCCCCCTCCCTGTATATAGCATCCGATAGCGTAGCCCTCCCGCCCGCCTGGGCTGAGCATCGCAGCTACAAGCGCTTCCCTTCCACCCGCCTTTATTTATTTTCGGTTACTTGGGGTCCCTCCGGAGCTCGCCGCCTCCCCGGGAAGCGGAGGGGAAGCTCCGCGCGCGGCTCCCTGGGGAGCATCGGCACCCACTCGGCACCCCTGGGAGCAGAGCCATGCGCGCCCACCCGGCCCAACACCCCTCCTGCTCCGCTCCCACCACCCACGGAGTTTTTTTTAACCAGCTGCAAGATTTCCCCTAGGAGTGTAAGGATTATTTTTATTATGATGATGATTTCCACCCCTCCCTGTCAAACCTTTCCCTCCCTTCTGCAGGGGTCCTGGGGCTCTCCTGCAGCCCCTCTCCCCTGGCTGCCAGGGGAGGAGGCGAAGGCGGCTGCGGGCCGCTCCGGAGCCCGGCGGCGTTTGCGTGTGACGGCTCCGTTCTCGTCTGTCCGCCTTCCTCGCGTTTTCTTTGTGTGTATTACCCACCCACTATAGGCAGCGAGCCCACTAGTTGTGATGATCCTTATCAATGGTACACGATGCACAGCCAAATAAAGTTTGTAATGACTCCCTGTGGATCCCGACGTGCTTCTGCATATTTGCTCCGGGACAAACCCGCTTCCCCTGCACCCCGAGCCAACTCCTCTTGGTTCTTGGGGAGCGGGTGCTGCTGGGAGTGCCCAGGCAAGACAAGAGCGCCCTGGGCGGGGGTCCCACACTGACCTGCCACCCAGCACCATCCATCCATCCAAGCACAGAGACAGGGAAGCCATGGCCACCACCCTGGACACCTCTACTGCATGGACAAGGTGGCTGGGAAATGGTCCTTGTCACCGTCACTTGTTAGTGAGCGACCTAACCAGGCAACCTGCTGGACTGCAGCGTTCACGGGCCAGTGGTGACCTTGAACCTGCGTCCCTGCCGTCAAAAGCATCTTCTGCAGTAGAGCTGCCTCAGTTTTCCTTCCCCATCAAATGCTTTGTCATGCGGTTTTGAGGTGCCATGGGACTATCAACATAACCTCAGAGAAAAAGAAAGGAATTAAAATGGATTTATCTGTCATGGACCTTCATTCTGGCACCTTTTTCCAAGCACAAAGCGCCTAGTTTGTGAGTGCAGCTGCAAGAGCTGTTTGTAATGTGAGCACAGCAGCAAACACCTTCCTCAGGGCCTCGGGGTGGTGTGGGCCTCCCAAGCCAGGCCACGGTGGTCTGGGGCACCACCTTCCCTCTCACTAGTGCACCCCTTAAATGGCAACACGAATCATTATGTTACTGCACTGCATGTTTCAGCAGGCCTGAACATGCACTCTGTGGTGCTCTGGGGTCTATCAGGGGTTTGAATCACAAAAACCAGCCAAAAGGGGTGCCAATACAGGAGATGGGCACACAGGGCAAGCCACACCAATATGCTACAGATACCATACACGAGCATCACTCCTGTCCCTATGCCTGTCTCTGGCTGAGCCTTACCTGAGGTTTAACCACAGCGGTTAAACATCCCGTTATTCAAGCACTCACACGCAAGACCTTGCATTCCTCACGTGCTCTGTTACATCAGGGCTTTGATCAACCCCTGCTCTTATTTAAGGGAGGGCAGAGCCAGCATTAAGTTCAGAGCCAAGGTCTCGGCTTGGGCCATCTCAAGCTCACAGGCACTGTGGATCCCTGGGGAGTCCAAGAACTCCCTTCCCAAGGTTCTCCCTGGCTTAAGACACACATGGCACTAAGCTTAGGGGTTGGCCAAGCAAGGATCCCACCCCTACTTTGCTACAGAGCTCTATATGTATCTTTTAATCTTCTATCAAAGGAAGAGTTATTCTTTTATTAAAATCAAAACACCCCAGGGGTTCTATTTGAAGTATTTGTTCAAGCCAGCTGTTACTCTCAAGATCTGTATGGCCAACATGCCGAGTGTGGTGCTACATGTAGGCTTGGAGCCCGAGTACCTGCAGCCCAGGAGGTTTCTGCACTCGTCGCCTGTCTGGCTCCCGCTCTCACCTCCCGCCAAAGAACATTCACAGCTGCTGACTTCACAATTTGATTTTATTACTGTACAGACTCACCATAGAACAGACCGTGCTCCTGCTCCGGCACACTGTACTGCGGCCCAGGGTGGGGGCACGCGGTGGCTGCGCCATCGCAAGGGACCCCGGTGGCACCAGGTGACAGGCAGACACAGAAGCAACGTCCTGTGGCCGGGAGGCCAACACCGACAGCCAGAGGAGGGGACAAATGGCACGGGCAGCACGCGCCTTGCGAAGGGCATCTCAGGTGGAGGCGGGTGAGGGTGTACGAGTCAAACCTAACCTAAAGCGCTGCTTTGCCACGCTGGTGAGGAAGATGCACACGAGACGTGGTGGCCTCAGTGACAACTTGGCTACAGGAGACGCTTGGCCACGAACAGGAGCCATAAAGCCCACCTGGGAAGCAAAGGAGGAAGGTGCTTGCAGGAGACAGCATCTCCCAAGGCTTTGCTCCACTCTCCTGGCAAGTGCTGCAAATGTGTAGGACCCCGAACAGGGGCCGTGGAAAATAACTGAGCGCAGTCCAGAAAAAGAAAATATATATATATATTTATATATTTTTTTCAACTATATCAGAAAGACTTTCTTTTTGCAAGCAAGTGGTGGATATAGCACTACTTTAATACTATTCAAACACTTAGGACAACAAGTTGCCAAGTTAGCACGGAGCTGTACTTCAGACACGTGTTTAGATCAGAAGCAAAGTGAAGACCAGCATGCCAGACAACACCTATGGGCACCTACAGTGATCCCTATCTACCTGGGCAGCGACTACAACGATACTCTTGCTTTGGCAATGGAAAAGGGCAGCGTTTTTGTCATGGCAATGAAGCCCTCCTTCATTTTCTGCACGTTCCTCATGCGTCTGGGAAACACTTCAGCTTAGAGCAATACTGAGTACTGGCTCCCAAGTTGCATAGACTCCTAAATCCCTCTTAATACATATATATGTGGAATAGGTAGCTGAATAGGTAGCTTCATCATCTCTACTTAAACTAAGCATTGCACAAAAGCACCTGGGTTGCAGACATGTTAGGATACATTTTTAAATGACTATGGGAGTTTATTATAAATGCTTATACCTTTCCAAGGCAAGCATGGTTCAGCCTTTCAACCACAGTGAGGGAGGGTCCCTGGCTCACACCAAGTCTCGGTGGATAATTTTGCACAGCACCGTGGCGAGCAAGGAGACCAAGCACTAACCAGTCTTGCCCAGCAGCCCTAGCAGAGCTGTGCTTGGGACAACAGCAGGATAAACAAAAGGTAGAAAAATATATTATCACGTGGGTCCAGTTATTTAGGGGGAAGGTGGGACAGGGTGCAGCACAAAATAGGTGGAAAAATAGATCCCAGAAAATACAGAAGAGCCATACATTTTCTATTTAGGCTGTAAATGCAAAATGCAGACTTAACTAGGTGAACGCTCATGACTAGAGGATGGACAGCAATCTAAGCAGTCCTGTTCCCTCCAAATTATACATGTTGTCCAGCCTAGCGCTTTCTGCAGTCCGTATTTACATGTGCACACATGTACCTGTATAGGATGTACACACACACGTGCACAGGGTACCTCACAAAGCCTTTCACTAGCACCATGTACGAAGCCATTACGGAAAGGAAAAACAAGACCCAAGCTCATCTGACAAAGGGCCATGAAAACAAGACTCAGGAGCAGGTCAGCAGATATTTGCACTGCACACAACCTTAGGGGACAAAACAGCACAGGAAAAGCAGCCAGAAGTGCACACCAGAAGAAAAGAAATAGGGAAAACCCTGCCAGAAGTGTGTCTTCAAGCTCACCAGCAAGACCCAGTGTGGCATCACGTCCCCACGTCACCACAGCAAAGAGCAGGACACGAAAGGGACACAGGAGGCGTTGGAGTCCTAAGCAACAGAACTAAGCGAGATACATTATCACCTATCCCGTGATGGTCCCTGGCCAGAAACACAAGAGCGGATTATCGAGGCCGCATGCCGCAAGCATCACGAGTGCTTCACTTCAGGTCCCCGTCCCCTTCGCCTTGGATGGACTTCTTGATGCGAAGCAGCATGGTTGTAAGCCACTGATCCAAGCGCGATATCGAGTCAAACTCTTTGACCTGTTGCAATGGGGGAGGAAAGGGAAAAGTATAGTTATGTTGGGGTTATATATATAGATAGATAGATAGATATATATAGGGAAGTTAAATATTGGGGGAAAAAAACACAAAAGAACACTGCAAAAGATGCATGCTGCATTTTGTTTGGCTTTTAAAGCTAGATATCTGCATAAATATATATATGTAATGCACATATGCATACTATATATAAAACTTATATTTCTATTTATATATACACAGAGTTTTAAATACCAGGCTAGGGACTGGTGCAAACCCTGGGAATTGCAGGAGGCAAATTTTCTCTGCAGCCCAATGGACCTGACCCTGCTTTGCAGGGAGCTTGGGCTTCCAGAGCTCTCAGCCCACCCATGTCCTGTGATTCAGAGCCAAATGGCTTCACTGCAAGAACCGAACCCTGCTGGGAGAATGCAGCAACGCTGCAACACTGCTCATGCAGCAGGTGACCCAAGCAGTGGAAAAAACAGATTAAAAAGTAGGAGGAAATTCCAAGGTTGTCCAGGAGCCAGTAGCCATAAATGAACCTTGAGCAAGCGCCAGGCTACTTACCGCCTCGGTGTAAGCCTCGCTGTTCTGCTCCTCGTGGGCTTCCAGCAGTTTCTGGCACCACATCACACAAAGTTACAAGCAGTTCTACATCAGTTCAACACCACATTGCTCCCTGTTCCCACCCGGCCACTCCACACATTCCCCCCATGGATCTTCCCTTCCCGTTTCCAGCAGCATGGGACAAGCCCCATGCAAAGCCAAGGCTTGATCACAAGACCAAACCTCATCAAGATGGAAAGATGCCGGGGAAAGGACAGGATTCATTTTCAAACATGACAGCATTATTTTGGTACTGGCTTGGCTTACTTTTAATAGCTTGCACTCCCTTGAATCTGTGAATGCTGGGAACATTTCTTCATATTTCTCGAGTGCCAGCTGGAAGAGAGAAGACAACCCTTGAGTTCACGTTGCAGACCAATACCTACTTTTCACTTCAGTTCTAGTCCTGGAACGGATTAGAGAGCTTGAGAAAATATTCCCAGTAAACCCAAGAGTGCAAGGACACACATCTTAGGACCAATTGGGGTCAGCTCTGACTTGAATCCTTGAGTGGACAAGAGCAAAGCAGCATCAGCAGGTAGGGACTGGGCACAGAAGCAGAAGGGGGGAAAACTCCCAGCTCCTGACACCAAGTTCCAAAGCTGGTTTCTTAACAAGTGTCACAGACCTCCCGCCTTTGAATCACTGCTGCTTGCTCTTCAATCCACTTGCTTTGCTGAATGTAATGCTGCTTTAGTCATTACAGCCCTTCAATCTGTGCTGAGGTACTCACATTCCCAGCAGCTCCCAGCCCTGCTCATCCATAGCAGCATCCCAATGCTCTCCCAAGACAGCAGTATGGCACGGAGCCGCCTCCCTCCCCACACTTTTGGGGCAAAGTAGCATTTATGTGGAAAGAAAAGTCTCAACCCATGCAACAGACATCCAAGTCCCAAAGCCTTCAGGAACGTTGCTCTTGCAAAGGCAACGTGGATGCAGGAAGCTCGGGATGGCCACTAACCTTGGCGTTCAGCTCATCCACAATGAAGTGGCACAGGGCAGCTTTGAAGAAATACTCTTTTGCACTGTACTTGAGCAAAGGATTGTCCATAGTATTGGTTCCCACCTAGACAGATCATTATTAAAGAAAATTACATTGTTCAGAAATGAATTAAGAACACGGCAGCTAATTCACATTACACGTGAGATCACCCAACTGGCGACCAATGAGGGAAGACTATGAAAAAAAATGCCAGTGTCTTTAAAAGAAAACATGTTGGGAAGTTAGATGCATTTTTGACTACAGGTGAGTGCTTAAGGGCTCAGCTGAAATAAAGGGACAAAACTCAGTCTCAGTGGAGAGCTCATTTCACTCTCCATCAAGAGAGCTGTCGAGACTGTCTTAATGCTTTAACCCCCGTCACTGCTGCCCTTCCATGCTCACCTGCTCGTAGATCTCAATGGCCTTCTGGTACTGCTCCAGCTGGGCGGCGTAAGCAGCAACCTTCAGCAGACACTTGTTGGCTGAACTGCAATCAGTACAATTGAGACATATGTATGTAAGGCATTAATAATGTATCCATATGCACTATACACATAATGCACTAACATAATTAATTAACACTAATAAAGTAAGTAGAAGCATCCTGGCCACT
>JAUBOD010000443.1:1648905-1677762 GCA_032353885.1 Nothura maculosa | reverse complement strand
CAGGTTAGAAAACAGCTTTGCAGAAAAATACAGAGGACTCTGGATCAGTAAGCTGAGCCCGAGTCAAGCCAAGGAAGGCCAAGGAAGGCCAAGGAAGGCCAAGGAAGGCCAAGGAAGGCCAAGGAAGGCCAAGCACATATAGAGCTGTATGGACATAGTAGTTCCCATGTCCATGGCAGTCCCATCAGACACCTCATTGTAACAGTTCCAGTGGAGGCCACCAAGATGATCAGAGGCTGGAGCACCTGGAGACCAATAAGGCTGGTGAAACATAGGAGCAGGGATCCAGAGATCCCTGCTGGAGAGGTTCTCCAGCCTAGGAGACATTCAGCCTTTGACTGGCCATGAGCCTAAGCAATCTGACCTACCCTAGACCAGCTCTGAGCAGGAGGCTGCAGTAGATCTCTGGAGGTGCCCTCCAACTTACAAGATCCTGGGATACTTCCCACACTCAGAAATTGCGTTAGCATCAGGCACAAGAGGGAGATTATTGCTAGTTTTGCCATGGGAAATGTTCTCTGTCTCACTGCTCACCATGCCCTGCATTTTATTTGTCTGCTATATAAAGACTACTACTGTTTTTCTCCAACACCCTGGCAGGACTTGTCTTCTCGACCCTAGGGTGATGAAGAGAAGAAACAGAGGAAGGAGACAAAAGAGGCAAATTCACATAAAAAAGAAGAAATCACTATATTCTTTAGGAAAGATGAAATTAAGCCACCTAAAAAGCATCTGTTTCAACCCCAAGATGCACAGGATTCCCCCAGGACAAAGCTAGAAGGTGAAGCACTAGCACACGTCCTAGGAGCATAAATAAATAAATAATAGTTGAGCAGAATTTTCTCTTTGTTTCTATAACAAGCAGCAGGTTCAGACGCAGATTTTCTCCTACGCCTCCTACGCCACTAACACATATGGGTTGAAAAAGCACTGGAATTTCTTTAGGACCTGCAGAGTCCTGCTTCCTTCTGGTCCTTCTCTGTGCAGTGAGGATTTGGGGAAGAACTGCAAACAAGACATAATCCTTCCAACTCAGAGCGAAGCTTAAGAAGCCACTGGTTGGATGGCTTGGAAACTAAGTACCTGAGCTTCCAGACTTAACCTGGCTTGAGGGAATCGTGCACGTTGACCCAAGGCCTGCATTTCCAAAAATAAATGACCAAATTCTTCAAGGTTGGCGAGTCCAAGGTGTCTCTCACACCAAGAACACTCACAGCAGAGATGGATGCTCTGCTGGGCTAATAAAAACCTTTTTAATGCACAAAACTCCTCAGTGTCTCCAAGCTGGGAACCGCACTCCAAGTTGGGTACACCAGCTCCTTGGCATCTTTCCCTGCATCCACTTCTCCTTTGAGGCCAGGCCAAAACCATCCTTTGTCACAGTTGTCTACAGATGCACCATCTCCAGAAAAAAAAGGACCTTTTTATTTCTTTCTGCAGCACCAGGGAGCTGAAATGGGAGGTTCACCACCAGATCCTTCGTAAAATGGCCTGCTCCAGCAACACGCTGCATCCACAAACTCCCTTGGGACACATGATTTGGTGCAAAACCTTCATGCAACAAGAGTTTTGCTCAGCAGGGTTCAAATCCTTCATTGCTCTGGTGGTGCTTAGATGAGGAGTATAACTGAGCAACATGAGGGCAACATGAGAGACTCTATAAGATACCTGCAAAGACAGAGTCCAGCAGGTGACAACACTATTTAGAGAATATAAAATAAACAGATACTATACACCTCACTATCTGCATAAGAAACGTGCACATTCATCAAGTACATGTAGGCTATCAAACCAAACTTGGATGCAGCATCTGGTTTTCAGTTCTGTCTGCATTTCCCAGTTAAGGAACACAAGGAAAACACCTCAAAAGACTCTGATCGATGAATTAAGAGTAATTCAATCCAGCTTCCCTAATTGCACAATCAATGGTGAGAATATAATATCTCTTAAGAGAGAATTTGATTTTTGTTGCTGTTGTTAATTAAACGCATATTTCCTCAGACACTTAGTCCTCAAAGTTCATTTCAGTCTTCTTTAACAAAAAAAAAATCCATGAGAAAGCCAGACTGGCTGGCTGACGAGCAGAGGACAAAAATATTTGTTGCATTATTTTATTTTCCTTCTTTTGGCCTTTCTTGTACATGATCACATTTCCCTTCACATGGTTTCTCAAGACTGATTGCTTTTGTCCTCAAGAACTGCTTTTGGAGCGAACTAAAGCCCCACAAAGAGACAAAAGGTAACACCAGGCTCCCCAAAAGGATTTTTAGCCTTTTAGTTCCCAACATAAGGGTTTTAGTAACCCTCCCTCCATTAAAAACCACAAAAATTACCGCACTGTGGATGCAAATGTTCTGCAAGTCCCTTTGGACAAGAGGCTACTTCCAGAAGGCCCTGGGGAGAAGCCAGGATCCGCTTTTCCCTTCACGTGAGACAGGAGCGTTACAGCCTGTAACTACTTTTCATTAAATAAGAATATCATTTAAGTGATCTTTTCTTAGAACAGGTCCAAGTAGGTCTTTCCAGGCCGCTCTCCAGTAATAATTCATTCCCATTAGATGTGCCAGTTACGCAGAGTAAAAACCAGGCAGCCAAAAAGCCTGATTTATTTTACAAACACACAGATTATAAAGCAAGTAAAAGAGCGATTTAATTTAGGTAGCAGTAACATAACCACCTTTGGGGGGTTGTATTTTTTTCTTGATTTTCTGTGGGAATCCATTGGCTTTTGCAGGTGATATGTGACAGGGAACAAGCTGGGCAGGGTGGGTATTTTCCCGCTAAGTAAAAAAAGTCTTTGTTTAGATTTTATATTTTTTCCATCTATTTTTAGCAAAAGAAAATTAGAAATTTGCCCCTGGAAATCTGCTGCTTCCCTTCAAGGATTTTGGAAAAAATGCCAATGAGGATTATGATCTCACCCATGCCCTGTACGATTAAGCTCAGCGAGACCCAAAAGGAATTTATTTTTAAACACAGTTCTCTAAAATGCTGCTTCCCAGGTTGTGGGCATGAGATGTGGTCAGGCTGCACCAGCACAAGCCAACAACACACCTCCAGTTACGTCTGCCCCCGCTTTCTCCTTATGAGATATTTTCTTAAAAGAATAAATAAAGCCCATCCTCCTTTTAAAACAAAGTCCCAAAAACGTGATTTTAGGGGCTTGTTTCCATGGAAAAGTCAAGTCTTCAGGCATTTTTGGGAATCAAAACTGCTCGAGCCCGAGCTCCAGCAACTGAGGTTGGTTCCTCATTGGCCTGCAGCTCCCGTTAGTTATCAGGGAGCAGATCCAAAGCAGAAACCCTGAGCCCTAAAAGAGGGAAGCAAAACCCTCCGTGGAGCAAGAAACTGCTTTTTGGGGTATTTCTCAGAGCTGGCCCTTAAGGCAATGCCTCCTTTAAGAGCAGCAAGCTCCCTGGCACTGCATGGGGTTTTGCAGGTCTCATAAGCTCAACTCTGCTCCAACACACCCTGCAATTGGATCGCTGCATCCTGCCGCCCGTGACAAAACACACACTGCAATAAGACCTGTGCTCCTGAAACCTTCCCTCTATTGCTGGATGCTGCTGCTGGTGCCGTCAGGCCGAGCACTCGGCTCCCTTCCTCGACATCCTGTGAGGACCAGGAATTATTCAGCAAAAAAACCCACAGCCCACACCGCAAACAGGGAAGAAGGATTCAGGGAAATGAGGAGAAAACCCAGTGGGTGGCACATTGCAGTGTGAGCGATGCTCCCTCTCTCCGGAAAACGGCCCTTTGGGCTTTCCAGGCCCCAAACCGTGCTCTGGAGCGAAGCTTTGGCCCTGGGAGCTGCATGGAGAAAACCTTGGAAGCTGCGACAGGGCCTCCTGCCAGAGCGGAGCAGTGCTGCTGGCTGGAAAACCACCCTTAAAACCACGGAGGAGCCGGGGCCGCCGTCCTCATCCCTGGCACTGCGGGGAGGAGCTGCCTCCCCCAGCCCACGCGGTCCAGGAATCGCTCCCAACGATTCCCGCGATCCCCAACATGGGCACAGGGAGCACCACACTGGAATGGGCTGCAGAAACCAAGGGCACGTTCGGGTTTGGGGGGAATCCCGCTGCACCGATGGGGGGATCCCACATGGAGGCCCCCCCCCCATCGGCACAGACCAGAACCCTGCCAAATTCACCCAAATCCACACGGGTCAAAGGCAGCGTTTCAGTCAACACAGGCCTCTGAGGGAGTCAGACAAGCAAATACGGGGAGGAGGAGGAGTGGGAAAGGGAGTCCCGGGCCAAAAACCTGGAGAGGAGCAAGAAAGCCCCTTCCCAACGACACCCCAAATCCCAATAATTATATTAATAACAATAATAATTAAGTGCAACAATAGCCCCCGGCCCTTTGGGCTTGCCTCCCCAGGACGCGTCCTGCCCAGGCCCGGCTCAGCCCCTGCCTGGTGCCACCCCCATCCCTGCAGACCCCCCTGGCGCCCCTTCCTGCTGCACCCCACGGCGCTTCCCAGGACACTCCCTTTGGAAGCGCCCCCTGGAAGTCCCACACCCCCCTCCGCCCCCCTGGCTTTTGCACTGTCACCCCCCTCCGCACCCCGCTTCCCAATTGCCCCCATTGCAAAGTGCGCCCCCCCCCCATTGCCCCCCGCTACTTCCAGCCCCGCTCACCCGAAGAGGCCGCGCAGGAAGGAGTGCGAGCCCTTGACGCGCTTCTCGGCCTCGGCCATGAGCTGCACGGCCTCGCGCTCCTTGCCCGCGCTGTCCATGGCGCCGGGGCTCGGCCGGGCCGCTCCGCCGCCTGCGCTGCCTCCCCGCCCGCCTCCTCCTCCTCCTCCTCCTCTTCCTCCTCCTCCTCCTCCTCCTCTTCCTCCTCCTCCTCCTCCTCCTCTTCCTCCTCCGCGGCGCAGGCGCCGGGCTGCGTTACCGGCTGCGCGTTTGCGTTACCGGCTGCGCGTTTGCGTTATCGCCTGCTGCGGGGCGCGCCATGCCGGTTGCACCGGTGCCGGCTGCATGGCGCACGGTTGCAGTTTTGCAGGCTGCGTGGGCAGCAAGTGCTGCAAGTTGCAGGGGGCGTTGGTGCAGGTTGCATCAGTGCAGGCTGCATGGTGCATCGTGCAGGTTGCATTGGTGCAGGCTGCACGGGCATCAAGTACTGCACCTTGCAGGGTGTGTTAGTGCATGTTGCACTGTGCAGGTTGCATTAGTGCAGGCTGCATCAGTGTGTGCTGCATGGCTCACCATGCAGGTTGCATTGGTGCAGGCTGCATGGGCTGCAATTTGCATGGGCATTGGTGCAAGCTGCACCCGTGCAGGTTGCATTGGTGCATGCTGCATGGGCAGCAGGTACTCTAAGTTGCAGAGTGTGTTGGTGCGTGTTGCACAATTGCTGGTTGCATTAGTACAGGCTGCGTCAGCACGTGCTGCATTGTGGTGCATGCACTGGTGCATGCTGCATGGCGCACCGTGCAGGTTGCATTAGTACAGGCTGCATCAGTGCATGCTGCAGTTTGCTGGGTGCATTAGTGCATCCTGCAGGTTGCATTGCTGCAAGCTGCATTGTGCAGGTTGCATTAGTACAGGCTGCATCAGTGCATGCTGCCGTTTGCTGGGTGCATTAGTGCATCCTGCAGGTTGCATTGCTGCAAGCTGCGTTGTGCAGGTTGCATTGGTGCGGCTGCCCAAAGGGCATTGCAGCATTGCAGGGGGAGTTCAGTTTTCCTCTGGCGTTTTGGCAGCTGTAGCTCCATTGCCATCCGTACTCGTGCAGCAGGAAAGCAGGAAAGCAGTAAGGCAGCCTGGCCACTCCACAGGCTGGGCTCAAAGCAGCCTGCAACCGGTGTTACCCGCTGAGATAAATGGGCTTTGGAGCCTTTGCACGGCGCAGAAACCTGTGCGAGAATTCTTTTAAAAGAACCATCCATGCAGGGAGAGCTTCAGAGCCTCCCCACTTAATGTCCATCCCATCCATCCAGGGATGTCCCCTCTCTCAAGCTTTCCCTCCTCCGTTCCTGCTGCCAAGCCCCCCTGCCCTTGGAAGGTGCACACGTGTGCAGCGGTGCCCAGCAGGCTGGTGCTGCCCTCCTGCCATCAACCCCAGCCTGGCAGGAGCAAACTCAGGGTAGGGAAAAAACAGGTGTTTTTTGGTTTAAACCAATTTTCAGTGCAAGGTTTATACCTGTGAGGCTCTTCCCCCACGCACCAGCATTCAGAGCTGCGGGCCAGGGCAGGACGAGGGCACTGTGCACGCTGTGATGGGCTCTCCTGTCTCAGTTTCCATCTCCCGAGCGCCCGCATCAGGGATCGAGTTTCAGCCACCGATACCGGCACAGGACGAGGCCGCTCACATCCCCGCATACGGATCCGTGCAGCCCTGCAGCCGCTCGGCCCTGCAGCCCCCAGGTTGGTGTGCGTGGGCTGGGGCACCGTGCGTGCAAGGGTTGGGAGGGATGTGGGCACTGCTCCGAGCAGCGGAGCTGGTGGGGGAGCCGTGCGGATGCAGTCGTCCCTCTGGAGCGCCTGGCCTTGGGAGCATGACAAGGATGCGCTGCGCTCTGCAGAGCTGTGCACTGCATCCAGCTCCGATGTGCTGGATCCAGGCTGGGAAAACTGGGGCGAGTTTGGGATCCGCGCTGCTCACGGAGCTCCTTGCAGCACTGGAAGCAGCGAAACCCGGCAGTGTTTCCAGCGCTCTTGGGGCACTCGAGGTCGGAAACGGCTGTTCACATCCGAGGTTGCCGTTAAAGCTGATTACCGTTACCGTTGCGAAGGATCCCGAGTAATCCCAGGGTTTATTTCCTCTTTCTAGGCAGGACATGACGGAGCTTTTCAGTCTTTACAACCTTGTGACTGCAACGGAGAGCAAAACGGCGGAGAGGATCCTCCACCCCATGTCCGTGCAGCTCTGTCAGCTCCTGGTGGCCCTGGAGTGGGAGGGCGGCATTTGCCAGGCCTTGCCCAACTTAAGGGAGGATGCAGAAAAATTAGCCCATGCCACCGAGCAGTTTGCTTCTGTTGCAAGAAGGTAGCTCTGCAGGTGCAGCTTGCTTCTCCTGGGCAGATTTGGGAGCCAGGAAATTGTGGGCTGGGAGGCGCTTGGAAAGCAGGAAGCCCATTTCACTGCATTCCCTGCTTGCAATCCACTGATGAGGTGGAAATACGGGTGGAGAGTGAAGCAGGGAGGAGGAGACAGCTCTTCCCTGTGTCTCCCACACACCTGTGCACTGGGAAGTCCTCTGGCTGCCCGGCATCCATGCACTGAGGTCAGGGGCCCTTTTTCCTCTGCTGAGGGGGTACAATGAGGAGTTACCCTAATTCCTCCCCAGGACATGTAGGTGTTGCTGGGGAGAGTTTATTCCTCCGCAGCCTTGGGTCCACGCAAGGTTATTTTTATATGGTTTAAACAGCTTATTTGCCACCAGTTCTTTCTAACTGGCTCACAAGCTTAATTACATAAGGGTGCCCTAAATCTCCTCCAAGTATGGACTGATTTCTGTTGGAGTGAGATCTTGCAGCTGCGCAAAGCAAGACCCAGATAAGCCATATTTGACCTAAACGCACCTCAAAGTAATAGTCAATTTACTAAATGTTTCAGTAAATTTCCTGATTTTTAACTGAATGTCTCAGTAAATTTGAGCTCAAAAGCACAGGATGGGCAATGATCAGAGTAATGACCAACCAGAATCTTGGCTAATGACAGTGATAAAGCCTGAGTTGTGTCACTAGCACTGGGCAAGGCCAAGCTGGCTGGGCCACAGGCTATAGGACCTCCCTTGGAGCCCCATCAAATGCACCGCAGGGGAACACCAGTTGGCTGTCACCATCTGGGTGTCCCTTCCACCCAAGGATGGTTCTGGGATGGTGGAGAGCTGTGACCAGTGCCTTCTGTTCCAGGCTGGCTGAGGAGTCTGGCGACGAGGTGTTCGTGGAGGAGATGTGTCCTGCAGCCAAGTCCCTCGTCCTGGCAGGGAGGCGGATGCTTCTGGCCGCCCACAAGCTCCACGTGCAGCCGGACGTCCCCGGCCACAGGCAGGAGTTGGCTGTGTCAGCCCAAAAGGTCCTCGCGGACACAGTGAAGGTAACGTGGGAGGAGGGCAGCGTGGAAGAGGTTGGGCTGGATTGCAGCAGCAGGCAAAGGGGAAGATGTGGGAGGCCTTGGAGCAACCCAGTATCAGGACGTGGCTTGGGAGAAGCTCCAGTGGAGCAGGGCTTGTTTTGCAGAGCAAAACGCACTCGTATCTATGTAATTGCTGCAGTGTCACCCGCTGCACTGCTTGTCCAGCCTTGGCCAAGGTGTGTCCTTGCAACCATGATACTTGGAGCATGCCAGGCTGTATGAGAAATAATTCCCCCTCCCAGCAGGCAGAAGAAAGTCAATTCTTCCCTTCCACTCACACTTCTGAGACCTTCTCTGGATGTGGTGTCCAGTTTGGGGCCCTCCCGGTATGAGACAGGCATGGACCGTCTGAAGTGAGTTTAGCAGAGGCCACCAGGATGGAGCAACCAGTGTAGAGAGGCTGAGGGAGCTGGGACTGTTCATCATGGGGACAGCAAAGCTATATAGGAAGATGGAACTGCTGTGTGCAACTACCTAGGTGGGGGGTTGTAAAGGAAATAGAGCCAGACTCTTCTTGGAGGCGCCCAGGTCTCCTCACAGGCATGGGGAGCTGCAGCAGGACAGCTTTGCTGTGCTGGACTGTTTTGAGACCTGTTCTAAACTGGGTTACACAAGGCAGAGCTTTGTGATGACGTGATTTACAGAAAGGGCTGTACAAGAGAAGAAAAAGTGCAGTGATGTTTGACCTCTAGCCTCTCTGACACTTCTTTTCTGCTGTGCTGGTTAGATCCTTCAGATCGAAGATGCTGCCAAGACAAGAA
The DNA here is from genome assembly GCA_032353885.1 of Nothura maculosa. Classification (NCBI taxonomy): domain Eukaryota; kingdom Metazoa; phylum Chordata; class Aves; order Tinamiformes; family Tinamidae; genus Nothura; species Nothura maculosa. The sequence goes on along the minus strand of JAUBOD010000443.1, from coordinate 1,668,916 downwards.
GGATAATTCAGGCGGCCAATTGGCTTTTGGAGTGTCTGAGCGTGCTGCAAGATGCAGAGGACATGCCAGGAATGCTGTCTGCTTTCCAGGCCTTCTCTGAGTCCTTGCTTCTCCTGAATGATCTGACAGCAAGGTGCCTCCAGGAGCTCAAGGCTTCTCCTCGACAGAAGAGCCTGGCCCAGACATTTGAGCTCCTTCAAAGGTGTGTTCCTTTGCTCCATACGGCCAAGCACAGTGATCTTGAGCACCCCTATGATCAACAAATAAGTCTCTCCAAAGATTATGCTTTCCAGCTAATGGAGAGGACCATCAGAGAGCTTATCTCCCTGCTCCGTGGCGATGTGGACAGCAAGGAGCTGCAGGACAGAACTGGGATCTTCTCCAAGCGTGTGAACAGGCTGCTGGCTCTGCTGTCCTGCCCAGACTCAGTGCACTGCTCCAACAGCGAGTTCAGTGCTCACGTGGAAATGGTAGTTTTCTACTGCATGCTTCTAGCAGACTTATCCAGTCCAGACACAAAGATGGATCTGGTAAAACATTGCAGAGTTCTCCTGCAGCTCAGCAAGAACATCTGCAGCCAAGGAAGCCGGGAAGAGGGTCAGTCAGGGCAAAACTGGGGAGAAAGCAGCTTGGAAAAGCAATGTCATGCCATGAGAAAGGAGGTGGAGAATCTCAACCATACGGTGGTCACAGCCACTCTATGCCAGATCCTCAGCACCTTCTTTGAAGCCAAAGAGCCCCTGAGGCAGTTAGTTGAAGGTGCCCTCAGCCTCGCTGGGAAAGGGTGTTTTTCAGCAGGAGCTGGAGGGTTTTTAAAGATGCTTCAGCCCCTCACGGCCACCTTTTTCACACATGTGCAGCAAATGCTCAGAGTGGCAGACGTTGTTGTGGCCACGTGCACCAAACCCCAAACTGCTGGAGAAATTAGAGACTGTGTGGAGTACTTAAAGAGGCTCCTGGCCCGTCTCCCTCCTCTGCTCACAGAAATGAGCACAAATGTAGCCCAGGTTCGTACTGAACAACTGCAGTCCTTCTATCAAGCGTGGGCAGGAACAACAGAAAGCCTCCTGCTGTGTTGTGAAGAGACAGTTGTCATGCATGAATTTCTCCAGGTCTCCATCCAGCAAATGGCCAAGCATAGGGAATGGTGTGAAAAGGGCTTGGGAAGTCAGGACATTCAGCAGTTTTCCTCACATGTGACCATCCTCACCAACTGGGCTCAATGGGTCGTTGAAGCTACTACCAGGTATGTGGACAGAACCACAGATCCTATTTTCAGGAATGGCTTGCTGGTTTGGATTGAGCAATTGGGAAGCGCCATTGCTGAGCTGAAAACAGTCATAGCTGTCTGTCCAGAGAGACTCTCATGCCCCCAAACTAGGCATATGTTTTTAAAGACAGTAGAATGCCTGATAGATACTTCTCGCCGTGTCCAAGAGGGGCTGGATGGGTCTAACCACCCAGATATCCTCAGCCCTCTCCGGGCACAAGTGCGAAGTACTGAGGAGCTTGAACTCAGCCCGTCATGTGCTAGGCTAGAAAACGGTGCTCATGAGACCGCGTTGCAAGAGGACATCTTATGCCGTCCATCTTCAAGAGCAGGTGACCTACACCCAGATGTTGTTCCAAGGAAGGCAGATGTACACCCCGTCATTGCAGCGCTCCTGGCAGCAGCACGAGCCCATGATGTGGCAGCTGTCAATGCTGCTTGCTCCACTTTGCTTGAAGTCACCAACTGCTGTATCAGTGCATCAAAGGAGGCTTTGTCTGTGGTTGAGTCTCCTGTGATGGAGACATTAGGGCAGTTCAAGGATATTGAATTACTGACACCACGTGTTATCAATTTGGCCAGGGAAACGGCCTCAAGGCAGTTTCATGGCCCATGCAGACTTCTCCAAATGTCTCTCAAACTCTCAGAAAGAATCTGTGAGACCAAAGAGTGCCTGGCAGCCACAGCAGGCTCTTGGTATAGTCTGTCTCAGCAAGTTTTTCACTTTATCTTGTCTGCTGACTCTCTGAGCAGCAAACAGGCTTTGCATGAGCCTATGATGGCTTTAGAAGGGATTGTCCATTTAGCAGGTGACATTGCAATCATGGCCTCCAGCAAGGGAAATGACGTTGCCCCCAGTGTCTGGGAGAGCTTTCTACAGGTCCAAGTCAAATTTTCACATGCTCAGAGGAACACCAAAGTGCTACTTGAGAAAGCAGCGTCCTTCGAGGGCTCCCGCGGGGTGGAAGAGGCCAGCCTGGAGCTGCACTGTGTCCTGTGGGCTGTCAGCATGCGTGTGCTGCTGGGTGCTGTGGATCGGTTCGTAGGCAGGGACCTGCTGCTCTTGAGGGAGCTGGGGAGTGCTGTGAGGCACAAGGTTTGCTTGTGGAGCACCTTGGCTGCTGTGTCGGAGAACTCGCTGAGGCTGCAGGAGGCTGCCAGGCTCTCTTCATTGTCCTGCCCTGAAGACTGTGGCAGCAGTGAGATCCTAGTGCTCAGGGAAGAGATGAGGGTGCTCACGGAGGCTTTGCTGGATGCCTCCAGGACCCTGTCGGTCTCGTGGCTGTCTACAGCCAGCTTGTTCATTCGCTTTGAACTCCTGCAGAGAGACTTGGCCCTCAGAGCCAAGGCATTATTGCTGCACCTCGAGAAGACCAATCTTGACTACTTAGAGGTCATGCGAGATGTCTTTGGGCCAGCCTTGTCCCCTGTCTCTCAAGATGACAGAGCGAGGAGCAAACAGACCTTTGAAGAGAAGGTGGATCGGTTAATGGCCAATGTTCAGTGGGTCAAAAGCACCCTCCAAGATGTTCTGGAGGCTCCTGCTCACCTGCAATCACAGGCAAGCCTGCTCTCCATGGCAGACCACCTCCAAGTTGTCACATCCGATGCAGTGGCCAGCGCCAGGCAGATCTTCCAAAATCCGCAGGAAAAAGAGTGTCTCTGCTTAGAGATCTGTGTGTGGGACTGGTCAGCGAAAGCACACTGCCTCGTAACACAGCTTGAGGCTGTTCAGGGCATCAGCGGGCACGTCTCGGAACTCGTGAGATGGCGCTTACGGAGCGTGGGAGACCAGTGCCCTCCAAGGCAATGCCACAGCCTATCCAAGCTCTTCCCAGAGCGAGAGCTTGGTGCTGCAAGCCACCAACTGCTAGAAGCTTGCCCAAGGAAGAGGGAACTGTCAAGTGGAGCTGCCAGGGACACATGCAAAAGGGTACAGTAGCCTTTTCCTCATCATTTCTTGCTGCAGGATGATGGTGAGGGCTGTCATTCCTGTTACAGAATCATAGAGTGGTTGGGCTTGGAAGGAACCTCTGGAGATCATCCAATCCAACCTCCCTTGCGCAAGCAGGGACGCTTAGTGCACATTACACAGGTTCATGTCCAGGTGGCTTCTGAATATGTGGAGAAGGAGACTCCACAACCTGTTCAGGCAACCTGCTGCAGTGCTCTCTGCCTCTTGGTCAAGAAGCTTGTCCTTAAATTCAGGTGGAGCTTCCTGTGTTTCAGTTTGTGGCTGTTGCCTCTTGTCACCACCCACTCTGTGTGTCAGTGAGACCAGCCAGCCAACACACATGCCTTACATCCCATGCATCCAAAGCAGCTCCTCACTGTAAACCTGATCCAATATTTAAGTTTACTGTGTTTTAAGTTTGCTAAGTTTCACCAGCAATATAAACAGTGTCTGAAAGTTGGAAATCCACAAGGAACATACTTACCTTGAAAAGAAGAATTTAGTTACCTTCTTGGAAAGAGGAATTTGCAGTTAAACATGTAACGACAGCGTCTGTGAATAGTGCTGAGGCCCTTCCTGGGGAAACAGCTGAACATCCTGCTCCCCTTGATGCCTCCATTTGTTTTGAGCACTTAATGGAGTTAGAGGATAACTGAGGTTGGCAGCAACCTCTGGAGATCCATAATCTAAACCCTAACTAACTAACCCTAACACTATCTAAACTGAGCAGTGCCAGGCAGATCTTTCAAAGTTTGCAGGACAAAAAGTATCCCTGCTTGGGGGTCTTTGCCTGGTCTGGTCGATGTTACCTCGTAACGCAGGTTCAGGCTGTTCAAGGCATCAATGGATGCGTCTCGGAGCTCATGAGATGGTGCTTACAAGCATGGGAGACCAATGCCCTGCAAGGCAATGCAGCAGGTCCAACTTTAAAGTTAGGTTCTAACATTTAGTCAAAGTTAAGAGTGCTCAGTGGCCATCCAGCCAATTTCTTGATATGTGATCTGATAGAAACCTCTGCCCATCTCTGAAACACTGTTTTTGAGGTGCAGGGAGCTTTCCTGCTCACTGCAGTCCTACTGTCCCCTGAAGTCCTGCCTATCTCTACTCACCTCTTCACCTCCGCAATAGGCATCCTTTAGGATACCAGCATCTCCATTCTCACAGCAATTGCTGTCAATCGTCAGGAGTTGCCAAAGCCTTTAGCAATGTGACCCAAAGCACCCAGCAGACTGGTTGAGAGCATCTGGTTGCAATTCTCAAGGGTAGGTACTGCCTATGTGCGTCAGAGCCATTGCCTGGGTTGGGCTGGTGTTTACACGTAGCTCCAGGAGAGGATGAAGAAGGATATTTGAATTTAGTGGTCCTGCTGTGGGTGGAGGCAGGGGAGAGTAGGACTGGTTGGGAGGGAAGAGCAGTCCCAGCAAGGTAGTAGGTAGCTGTCCCATTCCCTTTACTCCCCAAAATCTGCTTTGGGAACACGCAGGCAGGGACACCTCAGCGTCGGTGCATCTGCATATTGCAGACTTTAATTTTGTAGCATTATTTTCTTGACAGCAACAGAATGGTCCTCCCAGCGTCTTCCCTGTCAGCAGGCCCAAGGAACCAATGGGAGAAGACAGTGACATGTGGCAGGGTGGCTCCAGCTGGATATCTCAGGTCACCAAGGACATGGCAGCGAGGATGCTTCACATGACACAGTTTCTGAAGAAGAAAGGCCCAATCACGGTACAGTTTGGTTCCTCCCTGCAGCCCAGCACCTCAGTAGACACAAAGAAGGTATTTTTCCTCATGAAGGTGTCAAACCCAGCATGAGGAGTCCAGAGTGTCTATGGGATCTCCATCCTCAGAGGTACCCAAACCTGGCTGGGCATGGCCCTGTGCAACTTGATGGAGGTCCATCCTGTGGGAAAGGGGGCTGTACAGATACCTATTCTTCTTTCCCTAAACGCATTTCTGTTTCATTTTAGACCAAGGAACAGTTTGTTGCCTGTGCCAGGCAGATTGCTTCTGATGGGCACGTGTTTGCTAGGCTTGGCCGCATCATTGCGATGTACTGCCTTGACGAGCGCTGCTCCGCAGAGCTGCTGTGCGCCGTGGAGCAGACCCACACCATCAGCAGCCAGCTCGGCATCGTGGCCAGGTGAGTCCAGGGGGGAAAACGTCCATCTTCCACAGGGTCCCTCTGGCCTTGCCAGAGGGCTTCCCTTTTCCCAAGGCCACCTGATGCAGAGGGTCTCCAAAGCTCCTTGGTGCTTCTGGTTGTAACCATAAAGGGTCACTTACAATGCAGAAAACTCTCGTTCCTCTTCCTGTTGCTGCAAATAGACCTTTTCTTCCCTAAATTGCCTGTCTCTGATTCCCCTTTGCTCTTCAGGCCTGCTCTGATAGTGCAGTGCAAACTCCTTTGGTTTCAGAGTAACTAGCAAGTACCTGGACACGAGGGATGCACATGGAGCAATTCCTCCAGTAAAATGCTTTAAAATGTCTTTCAGGGTAAAAGCGGTCACTGCAGAGAGCAAGTCTTCCTCTGAGCTTCTTGTGAGGAATGCACAGAACCTAACCCAAGCGGTTTCACGTGTTCTAATGGCAGCTGAGGCAGCATGTGTCCAAGTAAGTAATGGTGAGCGCATCAGTTAAAGTTTGCCAGGTAGGTCCATTTCATATGGAATTCCTAGGGAAGCCAGCTCTGTTTATGGGGAGATGGGAGCCAGCCCCTGTGGGACCTCAGTGGGGTCCAGCTGGAGATATTGCTGGTGTTGTTAAGTTTCTGGGAGTGTAAACTGGCAGATGTGGTTTCCCCTAGAGGTGATGTTACTTTTTTGCAGTTGATGTGCTCAGACAAAGCTCATCGCTTTCCTACTTTGCTCTCACAGTGAAGCTTCTGGCTTTATTGCCTGGATGGATGAGGGGAGAGCCGTGGATGTTGTCTACCTTGACTTCAGCAAGGCCTTCAACGCAGTCTCCCATAGCATCCTCATGGGCAAGCTCAGGATGCGTGGGTTAGATGTGTGGACAGCGAGGTAGGCTCAGAACTGGCTGGATGGCTGAGCTTAGAGGGTTGTGATAAATGGGGCCGAGTCCATTTGGAGGCCTGTGGCCAGTGGTGTCCCCAGGGTCAGTACTGGGCCCAGTGCTGTTCAACTTGTTAATCAATGCCCTGGACAAGGGCACAGAGGGCACCCTGAGCAAGTTTGTAGACAACACCAAGTTGGGTGGAGTGGCCGACACTCCGGAGGGCCCTGGACAGGCTGGAGAGTTGGGCAGAGAGGAACCTCATGAGGTACAACAAAGACAAGTGCAGGGTCCTGCACCTGGGGAGGAGCAACCCCAGACACCAGCACAGATTAGGGGTCAACCTGCTGGAGAGCAGCTCCACAGAGAGGGACCTGGGAGTCCTGGTTGACACCAAATTAACCATGAGGCAGCAGAGCCCTCGTGGCCAAGAAGGCCAATGGGATCCGGGCTTGCAGGATCAGACAAGAGGGATGAGGAACTTCTAAATAGGATCCAGCAGAGAATGGCAAAGATCATTAAGGGACTGCAGCATCTGTTTTATGAGGAAAGACTGAGCAAGCTGGACCTGTTTAGCCTGGAGAAGAGAAGATTGAGAGGGGATCTGATCAACCTGAGGGGAGGATGTAAACAGGATGGAGGCAAGCTCTTCCTTGTGGTTGCCAGTGACAAGACAAGGGGTAATGGAATGAAAATAAAACCCAGGCAGCTCCATCTCCATGTGAGGAGGAACTTCACTGTGAGGGTGACAGAGCCCTGGCACAGGCTGCCCAGGGAGGCTGTGGAGTCTCCTTCTCTGGAGATCTTCCAAACCCACCTGGATGTGACCAGGTTCCCCGTGCTCTGGGTGTCCCTGCTGGGGCAGGGGTTGGACTGGATCATCTCTAGAGGCCTCTTCCAAGCTCAACCATTCTGTGATCCTGCGATTCTTACTGTAGTGTTTCTGCTTTATATCTTTCAGTCTTGTTCTCAAAATCCACTACATATTTTCACATACATTGCATCTGCTCTGTCACCATTACTGGCTCTTGGCTCCAGCTGGTTCATCTCCCATTCAGTGATCCCATTTTTGCATAGGAGGGGAGCATCTTATTGGAGACCTGTATCTGGAAATAGTCCGTGTCAGTCTCAGTCTTTATATTGTCTCAGCTGAGCTTTATCAGACCCTCTAAGAGCTTCCCCAGCAGCTGCCAATGATGGCAGACAAATCCGATTGCAGATAATTTGTGAGAGCAGACTTGATGTGAAAGCGCTCGGAAAACAAACTCAGATACAACCAGGATCTGCAGCAATGCATTTTTTTTTATATTTGCCTTAACCTCCTGCTTAATCCTGTAGATTTTGCTGAGCTCCAGCATGTCTCTTTGATCCCATTTTGTCCCATTTTGATTGGAATCTTATTTGATGGCTGATCAGGCATAAGCACGGGAAAACTCTTTCTATGGTTAACTGTCTCTGCTGTTTAAAAGCATGCTATTTATATAAATTATTGAGTTTGCTGATGGCAGCTTCAAGTAACTAGTCCTCCTTTCGTCTTGACTTTCTGGATTACAGAGTCCTTTATGATCACATTTTTTCCCATTGGAAAATTATGGGTTTACTTGTCAAAGAACTAACTACGTGACATTCCTATTGTCTCTTTATAAGCATTTTTTTTCCCCCAAACCATAAATGAACTCTTTTTGCCTTTCTAGGTGTCTCAGTTTTCTTCAACATTAGAGAGGTTGAAGATCCTTTAGTGCTAAAAGCTGCTTGTTTGGGAACAGTCGGATTTTGCAGTTTACTGCCCTGCAGGTCATGTTGAATTCACACATATTGATACGTTCAGACTTGTGGATCACTCGAGGCATTTTAACGTGCACCAAGATATTTTAAGAACATACAACACATTAAAGCATGCATGCGTTTTGTTTCCTTTTAATAGGGTTTGCGACAGCCCCCGCCTGACTCTGAAGAGGCAGAAGTAGCTGCTTTTTGCATTGAATGGAGAAAAAAACTGTCACAGCACAGGGCCAAAGAGTCTTTAAGCTCAGACAGGGATGAATTAGGGCTCCGCAAGACCCGGACCAGGCCTGAGCCCACACTCAGAGCTATGGTTCAAGAGCGCTCACCTCAGAATAAGCTCCTCTCTGAACATCACCAGGCTTCCAGAAGCTATTAGAAGAAAAAAGACAGCCCAAAGATTAGAGGAGATTCTGCTAGTGGTGAATTGCTTCAGTAGAAAATTATTCTCTACTGCACTTCTTGCCACTTCTCTTCTGCTAGGACCGCTCTCCCAGGAGGATGGAGAGGGGCAGGGTCTTGTAGAGGAAGAACATGATACCACACACACATGTTTTCTATGAGGCCTTGAATCCAGGAGTTAAGCCCCAAGATATCACATGGAGTCACAGAGGACACAGGACCTGGATAAAGGCCTTGGGAGGAGCTGTAAGTCCCAGAGAAAGGAAAAACAGGGAGTTCTCGCTTCAGTAAAATACCAGTATTTTCTGATCTTCGATGTCTGGCATGGGGTCCTTCTGAAACTGAAGTTGGGGGCTCTAGGGAAGAGGTTCAAACCTTTTGGAATCAAGGGCCAGCAGGAGGAGCTACGTGAAAATGACATTTATAAGATTAATACATGCATATCCCTTAGGTGTGAGGTAGCCTGGGGTTTATCCCAGGCTATATCAACTCTGGATATATTCAGCAGGATTGCCATGGTCAGAGATTGCCGTCATTGCACAAAAACTGCTAGAGCCCCTAGCTAGAACAGTGCATGAGAAGATGCTTTGAAGCACCAGGCCTAGCTTCTGAGAGCGATCACATGAAGGGAATATGGGCACCAGGGGCTTACCACACTGAGGATAACACAAACGCGCGCAGTTCTGTACTGGCTAGATTAGGAATATCCTGGGCACTTCTGCACAGAAGTCAGGGAAGAGGTGGCAGATGGAAAATGCTGGGTTTTTTGGGTGTAGACCAAGAGCTTCAAGGATATCCCTGTAGTAGAAATCTACTGCAACTCTCACAGATGAGGAGAGCTTTTCTGAGACACACCATGCTAAGTAGGGGTCTCTATCCTCAGGCTGCTGCAGTTGTTGTAGTTTAAGGACTCTTAAGAATGTTTCTGACCGTGTGGCTTGATGGTTTCATTGAGAACATTTTGCCCTGAAAACATGGCTAGGAAGAAATCAGAAACAAAACTTTTGTCAAGATCTTATGGGAAACCGAGTAGCTCTAAGGGCAGCCTGTCTTGGGCATGTAGTTGGATCTTGTTCCTCCTGCTGAAGGTGACAGCGCTCAGGAGGGATGTCCTCAGAAGATGTTAAACCCACCAGTTTCAATGAGTGCCCCAGAAAAGCTGCAAGTGAGGAGCAGTTGGATAGATGGCCTAAAAGAACTTGAGTGCAGTAAGGTGAGAAAAGAGCTAAGATCCAAGTAGAAGATAATGCACAGGCATTACCTGAGCTGCACTGACTCCGTTCGTTCAGCTCAGGATATTTGAGATCATGGGCACAGGGACCAGCACCTACCAAGGTAAAAATCTAGTCTGTTTAGCCAAATACATATTTCATGCCACTCTACCTGTTAGTTGTGAAGACTTTGCATGCTGAGAGGCAGGAGAGGGGCAGAGATGGGGCTCAAAGGCAGACAGGAATTCAGAGGGTAACACGGACAAAGAGGTTCCAAAAACGGCTGCAGAAAATAAATGAATGAAAAGAAAGACTAAGGGGGTGTTACTGACTTTGCAAATATAACAAGAATGCAGCTAAATATTCTCTAAGAATAAAATAATAGAACAAGTTTCCTAGAGAGTCTCCAAATCTCTGTAAGGATATTTTTAGCATAAGGCAGCAAACATTAGGTGCTGATCTAGGAATACTCGCTCCTGATTCCCAGAGGTAAGACCAGAGATGTGAATTTTAGCCTCCATTCCATTAAATAAAACCTCTTTTGTATCTCTAGAGCTAGCAAGAGCCAGGAACCTTTGTGTTTTCCCTGACTCAGCAGATCCTACAGAGCAATGGGACATTTCTCCCGAGATCTGAACTTCTCAGACACAAGGCCAGAGTAAAACAAGTAGTGCTGATGATCACCCACCTGAGAACTGCAGGCTGCTGCAGAATGCAGGAGGAGTGATACTGCAGGCTGCTCTTCATACCCTTGTTCCACCATCTCTGCAACGTGAGCTTTGAGCATTTGAGCAAGCCAGAGCTCACAGAAACAAGCCTGCTCTCTGAAACACAGCATTACCCCACAGAGCAGATTGGAGCCGACTTGCTGAGCAGCTCATCTGCTCCAGCTGATGCTGTAGGGCCGGGCTGGCCACCCACCCACCTGCTCCGCTCAGCCCCCTCCATTCAACGAGCAGTGAATGGAATCGGGGAGCACGGGCAGAGGGAGGAGCTGCACTGAGGGCCCCTGATGCTCGTGCTGCTCTGGGGGAGCATTTTCTCCTTCTCCACCTTGTTCTCCAAAATTAAGCTCTACGTACATTAAAAATACTAACCCAGAAGGGAGTCCTCAGGGTTAGAAACCACCACTCTGGTTTTCCCCACCAGAACACAACTCCAAAGCCTGTCACTCCTAGGTGAAATGCCTGTGTAAAGATTCCCTGTCTAAATGTTACTGCTGCAAACAGTGGAGAATCCTTCACTTAAATAAGTTGCTTCAGGAGCGCCCTATAGAGGCCATGTCTTTAGGTTAGGGCTGCCCCTCCTACAAAGGTGGTTTAAAGCTTTCCATATCTAAATGTGAAAGCCTGCATTTGACTCCTCAAGCAACACAGAACTGTCCCATCTTCTGTGTGTTCCCCTGTATATCCAGATCCTTTTCCCAGTTGTCTTGTATTCTGATAAAACCCTTAGAAACCTAAACTTTATCACCTTGAAGTTGTCAAGAATTAGGTAGGAATCATAGGAAAAATCACTGGGAGAAACACATAAAGCTATTGCAAAGTCTCATCTGATAAATTCCGAGGGCCAACTGGCACGTTGCTGCCTTTGGCAATGCCTCCTTTGCCCTTGCTTGGCCACAGCAGGATTTGTCCAGCTCCCCGAGCTCGGCCATGCAGGGCGGCTTGTCCTCCTGGCTACGTCCCTGCTGCTCTCCAAAGGATCTGGGACAAACCTGTGTCACGGCTGGAACTGCTACCTGCGCCGGAGAAACAGAGCAGAAACAGGCGGAGATCTGAGGAGGAAACATAAAGGAGCAACCCAAGCGGGTGGAAGCAGAGGACGACTGAGCAGAGCGCCAGTTTTTCTTGTAAAGGTAGCAAGCTCGGCTTAACTGCATCTCTGGGGTAGGAGAAGCAAGCCTAGAGGCAAAGCAAGAAGGGCTGTAAGGACAGTTGTGCTCTGGGCATGCAGTAACTTCAAAAATCAAAGCACGTGCATGACACTTCTCAGTGACATTCACGGTACGATGAGAACGGCGAGGGCTCGCGCCAACCCAGCAGCCTGGTCAGGAAACCACTCACCACGTTGTGACTCCTTTGGGATTCAACACAGATTTAATTAAAAAAAAACCACTGCGATCCGACTGCCAAGTGGCATTAGCAGCTGTCTGTACGACGACACATCCAAGCACCTTCATTCCCGTTTCATCCCTCCTGTCGTTTCCCTAGGCCAAGGGAAAGGGCTGGGAACGTGTCGCCATCACGGTCACTACCAGGCTTGAACTGTACCCTTTTTAATTGTTTTGTTAAAAATGTCATAAAGACACAATGAATACAAGTACTGCAGTTACATCAATACAAAAAAGCAATACAAATTAAGCAGCTGAATACAAAAATACATTGAAATACATGAACACCACAATGTAACTTAGAGCACTAATCAGAATTGTGTATGCGTGGAAAAAAAAATTAAATAAAAACCTTTTTCTTTTCGTATTAGACAGCTTAGGTATTCTCCACTTTAACAGTAACTTTCTTCTAGTTATGTACTGCACAATTTCTTCTATATACAGTATAGAATAAAATACTTTTGAAAGATATGACATTTGTACTCCTCCATATGTGATATAGGTATCTTTTACGCTAAGAATATCGACTGCATGAATAAAAACCAATGTCTTACATCAACTGATCGGAAAAGTAGGATCAACATTTTCCTTTTAAATCATTTTAGGTACATTTCAGTTAGTAGGTTTGGCTTGATGCATCAGACAATCCTTGTCAAACAGTGTCTCTCACAGTAATGTACATAATATTGCTTGTGTCTATACAATCATACAAATGTGGCAATCATATCTAAATGTTGTTTATGAAAGAGACAGCTCACACATATACAGGTCTTCAGACTTTCTTAATGACTTATTTACAATGAAAGTGCTTTTATCAGCTCTAACACGATACATTTTTTTTTTCTACATGTCAATTATTAGTCTCCCTGAAATTGGAAAAGTATTATATAGAAAATACCACAGCTTTGCAAACACTATAGCATACTGTATAACTGCATGTGGTTCTGAGATTAGCAGCTGAAAAGTGTTGATAATTATAATTTAAAAATAAATAAAGCAAAGAGGTAAACCAGTTACAAAACAGCAGAGAACTGCAATATTCACAACAGTAAAAAGACAAAATCAATTGCTAACAAAATGGTGAAGCAGTTGGGTCAAAAGTCTTGAAAACATCTTTTAATGACTTATCATCCGATTCCCCGTTTGGGTCGCTCTCCTGCGTTGGATTTACCTGTCCAGGCTGTCGAACCTGCCTTGGATCACTGTACTGTGGTCTGATTAAGCCTGATAAAGCTTGGATAGGGAGATTATGCACTGCAGGAGCGGCGCTGGAGTGTTTAGCCTGAGATTTCCCACTGCTGTTGGCTTTATCTGAAGCGGCTTCTGCTGACGCTTCTGGGGGTTTCTCTACATTCGAGGCAGCCTTCTGCAACACTGAATCTTCCGAGAGACTGGCCTCATTTTTACCAGAATTTTTCAAAATACTTTTTTTCTGATTCTCTCCGATCTCCCCCGAGTTAGCCGGAGTCGTGTCCAATGACGAGCTGTGATCTCTTGGGTCATACAAACTAATCCCACTGAGTATTGACCCTGGGCTGCCCAGTTTGACGCCGCTGGAGGACAGCTTGGGCGCGTAGGGAGGCAGAGCGTCGGGGTCGGCTTTCGCAGGCGCAGCTTCCGAGGCCTGCGAGGAGCTGGCAGCAGATCTGGAGAGGCGGGGGTCAAACTTGGGCGGGTGCGAGTCCTTGGCGAGTCCATGATGTGCGTCCGTGCCGGACAGTCTGTGGAGTCTGGGGTCGACGTTTTTTTGCAAGCGGGGGTCTCCTAACTTGCTGGAGCTACTGGCATGCGAGTCTGCAGGCTGATCCAAATAGCCACCTCTGCCCGGTAGGCTATTTTTTGCTTTTGCAGCTAGTCGGGGGTCAGCTGGCATTGCATTGGGATGGGGCTCGTTTTTTAAATTCCGCAGTTTATTAAGTCTCTGGTCAGCAATGAGCGGAGGAAGAGGTAAGTTAATCGAAGAGACCGGGTCGGGTTTAGGCAAAGGTATCGGGAGCAAGTCTTCAGGAGCCCATACAATGTGTTTAGCAAAGTTGGGTTTCATGAGGGTAACATCCATTTTAATGTGGCTGAACTGCCTCAGCTGGGAGCGCGGATCCCTTAACGTCACCCCAGGCAGAGGCTCCAAGGGTATGAGGAAAGCTCGCTCCCTCAGCTCTCTTTCCGAATCCTCTTCGTCGTCATCCATGCCTTTCTGCTTGGCTTTGACGCCCGCGTGCACGTGCTGCAGGTCCAGCTTGGCTCCCCCGAGAGAGGAGCTGCCGTGGGCGCCCTCGCTCACCTTCAGCATCCGGGGGTCTCGCGCGAGCCGCGGGTCCAAGGCCGCGGAATCCGACGGCTTCCTGGGCGTTGTCCTTGGAGAGGCCCTAAGCCTGGGGTCAGCAGCCTGGGGGCCTTTGTCCTTGGCCAGCCGCGGGTCCGTAGGGATGCCGAGCATGTGCTGCTCTGCGGAATGCTGCTGCCGACTCCGAAAACTCTCACTCTGTTTCTTTAAGGTTTTCAGTATTGATTTAACACTGCTCCCCTCTTCCTCTTCACTACTGGAGTACCAGTTTACATTGTCATCTAAAAAAAAAAGAATACATGTATATGAGAGAAACATCGTGTTTACACACACACACACACGCGCACATATATATACATATTCAAGCAAATGATCACTGGGAAATGAACCAAAACATGCATTGCTATCAATGAGTAACATCTGAAAACAAAATGGAATCTAGATCTACTATTAAGTCTTAATTCATTGCATTATAACAACTTGGGTCTAAAATGAACGAGATTGGGTTAAATGAAGTACTGAAATAACAAGTGAGTGGAGATACACTGAAACTCTACTTAATTCTCTCCATGTAAAACTCAGTATGAGATACACATGAAAATATATAATCTGAGAAAATAACACTCCTTCAAACAATTACTTCTATCTATACTAGTTAAAAAAAAACACTGAATCCTTAAAATTGGAGTCTCAATGAAGGTGTCCTTCCTTGTTGTAAGAGGAGGGCAAGTTGGATGGAACCTCCTACTTGCCTTAAAAACAGATAGATTACAAATGCTGAATAGCAGCTTCATCATGGTCCAAATCACAAGGTTTTGGGGAGTGGTCAATATGCATAAAGGGTGCTAAGAACTTTTAATTTTAAAGAATAAAGTCTCAATTTCCCCTGCAATTTATTGGAAGGCCAAACAGCACAAGCATCATTTATACAGCTGCATGCTCATGTGCTGTGAGAGAGACCCTTGCTCTGCTCTGCCTCAGTAAGTTCAGAACAGAAGTGCACTGGCAACTGCACTACCTCATCCACACGAGGTTTCCTTGCTGTGTCACATAAATCACAGACACACAGAGTGGTTACGGTTAGAAGAGACCTCTAGAGATCACCTGGTCCAACCTCCCTGCTCTAGAAGGGTCACCTAAATACTCAACAAAAGGCAGCAACAGGATGAAGCTACAAGGAGGCTGCTGAGATCCCTGTAAGTGGGAGGAGCAGTCACTTCAAAGTACTGGTGAGAACTGTCCAGTTAGGGCAGCTGACTGGTTTTCTTGGAAACCCTAGGTTTTCTAGGGCTGCATCTCCGGATCTCGCTCATCATTTGAGCAGAATTACACTGGCAGTATCACTGTGGTCATTTGATACAGTGAAAGATGCACTTGGGTCATACGACCAAATCATTTCCAGGAGCAGCAGGGAGCAAAGCCAAGGGACCAGCACGTTCTGTCTGCCTGATCTGCAGATTGAACTGGTTTGCTCTAGACTAACTATGTGCTCAATATGAATGTTTCAAATCTCAATAAAATTAACTTTACCTTCGTCTTTGCTCATTGCTCTCTGGCCCTGGCTGCTCATAGAGTCTCCATCCTCTTGGTGCTTTTGACTAAGTCTTACATAAAGGGCTTTCTGCATTGCTGGCAGGAAATCCGGCACATTAATGGCTGGTTTATGGCCCATTTTACCCATGCAGTCTGACTCACTTCCACCAGCATGCGACTCTTGAGCCATAAGGTGAGCCTGATGATCTGCAAATTCGCCATGCCATGTTCCATCTGCAGCACCAAAAAAAACTGTTAGCTGAAATCCTACAGAAACTTGCACCGCACAAGAGTTAGAATATCAAACACTTAAACCAAACCCAAACTAAGCTGAATTATATTTGGATGATTAGGAAGCATCAGCTGAAAAAAAAAACCCCTACACACTGAAGACATTTCAGGAGAAATGGACTTGTCTCCAATGCTGTTTCAGGGCTCAGCTTTGGGGACACAATGCCTTAATACCGCCCAACTACCAAATGTCCCGTTAAGGAAGAACTGTTTTGAAAAGTGCTTACCACCAGAGTTGTTAGATGGCTGGAAGTTGTGTACGGCTTGATGAGAATAATAATTGTCATAGAAGTCCGCTGGGTTCTGAATAGGCTCATAATTCATATTCGGCTGCCTTTCACCAGGCATTTGCTGATACTGTGGCCCTGGAGGACAATGATTATCTCTTGGCATATTCATCATATGTCCTTGAACTCCTGGGGCATTGTAAGATCCCCCAAGGCCTGGTGGTGTTAGAGGTGGCCCACCTTGCTGGGCTTGCATAGGCATACCAGTCTGGTTCTGTGGGCCTAGAAAGCCTGGGGGCACCCCCTGCATAGGAGGACTATGTGGCATTGCTGGCCCTTGCGGCCCGCCGCATGGATGATGGCCAGGAGAACCTGGGTGCATGGGCGGTCCGTTGTGTCCTTGGGACATGCCGGGTCCCGGCCCTGGACTCGAACCTGGATTGTACATATGCTGAGAATGGGGGTCATTCCCCTGAAACGGTGGTCGTGGCGGTGACGAGCTGTTATAGAAGGTTGGTGGTCTGTAAGAAGGAAAGAAATATTTAAAAAATTACATTTGGCATCTCCACAGGTCAACAGTCTGTCACCTATCTCCTACCTCCTCTCACAGAGGAGCTGAGTTTGAGGAGTCTTCATCTCCTCTTACAGAGGAGGTAGGACATCGAGACTCCTCAAATCCAGCTGATCAAGACTTCCACAGAAGTCTGAAAGAAGCAAAATACTTTTCAGCAGTAATAACTGCCTACTTTACAAATACACCATAACATCATACTAGAACTTGTCTACACAACTTGTCTGAAAGCAGAACTCTTTTTTTTTTCCAGTATTGGCACATAGAAAACTGAACATATGCTAAAATTGATAGCTTTGAACATCTCAGGGACAACAATCTCCATGAGGAGTCGCCACTGGCTTCAGTCAAGAAGAAGTTAACCCTAAAAGATCCCAGAAGGCGAATGAACTTTGTTCAGATGCAGAGAGATAGGCAAGACAGGCACACTGCCAAAACCAGGACTAATGGGCTGAGCTTCTGGAAGCTCAAGGCTCAGAAACAGCTGTTTCCCATGGAAAGCATTTAATAAGTACATAATTAAGATAACCAATATATGACACATCATTAACTTTGCAATACACTCAAGAACCATGTTTTCCACAGCAATACTGCCAACCATTCAAATCACCGTGTTTCTTTTTATAAAGGACTCTACAGAAGACCTACTTTTTTCCAATTTTGTGCGCTAAATCCACTGTTGGCTTCACAACTATTTCAAAGAGTGACGGGATTTTCTTATAGTCTCCTGAAGGATCTTGAAAGTTTTCTATATCAGACTCAGAAAATGGATATTGCTCAGGTGGGGTAGGCAGAAGTCCCACACCCGGGGGTGGCTTAGGGAGAGGAACTATGCCCCGTTTTCTAAGTTCTTCCAGTTCCTTTTCATCTTCATTTTGTGGTTCCTCCTCATTATTCAAAACCTAAAACAAAGAAATGTAGAACATCCTTTATTAAATATGCAGCTTATAAAGTTCAACCTAGTCTTGCTTTTTTTCATTTGAACGTAATTACCTGTTACAATACTGCTATCTATGGATACCAAACGCAGCTGAAATATCAATCTATCATTACTTTTGCCCTAGAGCATGTTGATTTAACAGCCAGGAAGAAAATTTAGTTTTTGTAACCAGGAAAGTACAATTTTATAAAGGTCTGTTTCTGTTGACCTGGAATTTTCGGTGAAAGAATTACTTATTCTAAAACTCATAATGTTTTCAGGAAAAAATTTGTGTCACTTTCCTATTAAAAATTGTGTCACTTTACTATTACTATTGTTGCAGAGTAACTGGAGAGATTTGTGAGGCATTCATAGGAATCACCCTGTTCCTTTCCATACTTTATGTGCAACAGTAATTCAGATGACATCCTGACTTCTAGAAAGCTAAAGACATCATTTTAGCAACTTCCTCCCCCTGGTTCACATTGAAGCTTCCAGCCCAACATTTTAGAAACAGATGTCATTTACAGACCACAAATTACCTTATCCAACAGCTCCTTTGTTTCTGCAGTCAGGGGAGCATGAGAAAATTTGCACTTATCTCCTTGATAGCATTTTGCTCCGGTATGGTAGAACTTGCAAGGGAATTCATGTAAGCAATCTGTTAAGGATTCTTAGCAAAAAATCATCTGTGGTTTGCATTATTTGGCAAATTTACGAATTTATCTTTCAGCTATCCTTCAATTCTTCCTTAGCATAAATCACTCCAAAAGAATTAAGAATTCTTAAGAATTTTGTAAGCTAATAACTATCTTACCTCTCAGTTTCATTTAACATTCTAGTAATAGCTACATTACCATGGCCTTAACATTATTTTTGACTTGATCCTAATATTGTCATTAAGTTGTTGATGGTCTCAATTTCAGAGTAGAGCACACATGCTTTACAAAAAAAGAACAGATTGGGGTTAAAATATATATATATATATATATATATATATGTATCTAACTTGAAGCTTTTTAATATTTAAAATATTAAAGATCTGTCAAAACTAAACAACACCAGTAATGTTATATTATTCTCTTCTCTAGAATATTCAAATAGGAAAAAATACTATAGGAAATCTATCTTTTCTCTGGTATAAAATGAAATAACCACCACTTACTCATCATTTAATTAAATAATCACCATCTACATCACGTACATCAGTTAAGAATAAATATGAACTTTCAGGTTGGACTTTAGATTCATTTACTTATAATTAAAGCTGATCAATATTAGTAGTTTTAACTATTTGCAAAAGAACAGCATACAAAGGAAGAAAAACAATAATGGAAAGTATTTGGGAAAATCTGCATTGAGACCACATTCTGCTCAATAAAAGCTAAGAGATGAACTGTACATAAGAATATGTAGGCAAGACAGGAACAGAATACTAAATCAAGGTCAAGTTATGTTAAAATAAAATGTGATAGGGTTTAATTCAAGTATAGCTTTTGTTAAAGGATATTGTGCAAATAAATGCAGTTCTCTCCTTTGGTGCAGTAACCCTGTATGTAAAACTTGCAGATTTCCTTTTTCTTTTCGATCTCGGCATCATGATCAAATTTACACTGCTCTCCCTATAAAGGAGAAAACGACAGAAATGTTATGAGTCTGAAAAGCCAAATAATGCCATTCCACACCGAAAGGAAAACATCCTCCTTAGCTGGATTTAAACTTTTTATCTTTATTAACACAGAACTACATCCTAAGCTACAACTACAAATTGGGGCCTGGTCATAGAGAAATGGTTCCTGAGTCTATATTCAAAAGAATTTATGCTGATCTGATGGTCCATAGAAAACAGGCTTGTCTTACAGCAAGTAATTCTCTTTTCTGTGTCCACCTAGGAAACTGCACTTAAAAATGCTTTTTTAATGCAAAAATGCACAACCGTTAGTGAAATTATATTCCTACATTAGCAACTGCTGCAACTGATCAGAAAACATGATTCTCTTTTAAGGGAACAAGGGAAACTGAAAGAGTCCAAAGTATTAAATCCTTTACCATAGGAAGAATAAAGCCCAAATAATATGATGTTTTATGTCAACTGTATCATCTTGTATTAAGTTTTACAATCTCTGTAACTATTTTTTTGGGAAAAAAAACACAAAAAGTGCTCTTACAGCTACTTGTTTTAAAACTGAAGGTGGCAGCAAATGCTCATCTTACTGAACATAACAGATATTAATACTAAAATATATAAAGTCATCAACACATGCATTTCTTTCAATTTCCCCCCATTTCGGGGAAGAGCATACTAATTTGAACTTTTACTTTCGCCATCTGAAAAAGAAACAGAAAATGATCTATCATTAAATACACAAAAACTAAGAATAAAGCCTGCACTTGCTTGACAAGGGTGATCGTCCCCCTCTACTCAGCCCTGGTGAGGCCACA